>CAIGQZ010032440.1:2379883-2419713 GCA_903798205.1 Danio tinwini | reverse complement strand
TAAAATACTCATTCAGATTTGTGTGTGTGTGTGTGTGTGTGTGTGTGTGTGTGTGTGTGTGTGTGAGAGAGAGAGAAAAAGAGACAGACAGACAGAGAGTGAGCCCATGCACTGTCCAGAGATCAGTGCACAGAAGTTTTGCGCAGTTTCTCAACGTTTGGACATTTCTTTGTAAAGTTATCCAAAGCCGAGATGATGGCTTCACGTGTACTCAAACTAGTATGGAAGATGAAAAACACACTGATTCTCTTTTGCACTCCATTTCTTCTGCTTCCTTTGCCACTTGTCATTGGATCAAAGGTAAGTCTAATTTTATGAAGCATGTAAAATGTTCTAAATAGGCAATGATGTGCTTAACTGAACAGCTGAAGCTCCATATAAATACTTTTACGAGTCCTGTGTCGTTCTCACAGGCCAGTCAAGTGTACTTAAATGTATGAAGACAAAGTGTATCTTTATACACATCTTTCGGGGTTCATTCTACCGGTTTTCTCTGTATTTTAGAAAGCAAAAGTGTGTTCGAGACAATGCGTGACACTAGGGCGACACATTCCTTCCACAAACACACAATGCCCTATTTTTTGTATTAACCCTTTATTGTCGCGAGGTTTTTTGGTTTTGGGGATACAACGCAATTATAATTCAAAACAGTCTAGGCTTAGTGTTAATAGAAACAAAATAATCGACCATCCTATTTCGGTAACTTAGTAAACTTTATTTGTTTTTGTTTGTTTATTAATTTACTACCAAGTTATTCTATTTAAACTTATGAATAAGTTCTCATTTTCTGCGGCAGCGAGCAGGTGCCGGTCTTGTTGATGTGTCAAAATCATAAATCCTCCTCTCAGTAGCAACGTTGCATAATTCAAAGCAAGATAACAAAAAACGTGTAAAGGATTTTATAGCTTTATTTTGACAAATGTCTGATTGTCGGACCATGTTTTCTGCTGTGCTGTCACAGTTATTCTGTGTGACTGGGTGACGAAAAGGGAACTTTGCTCCTCAGGTGCATCTTAAGTGGAAACATTTAAATGCATAAAACAAAACAAGACGGTTATACATTACAATTGTGTTTAACCAAGTTACAAACAAAATTAACAACTGAATTGGTAATTTATTTAACAAGTAACACACCACTCAAAAAATGGCTGTGTGTTTTTTTTTTTAAACATTTCTAACTTTCAGTTTTCTATTTAATTCTGTGATGTACCTCTACTTCATTTTTTTTCTGAAACTGTGTTAAATTTTACTTGAATATGAAGTTAAAGTAAGCAAGATTTATTTGGAACAAAAATCTGTAACATTTGAATATCTTTTATCTAATTGTAGGCTATACAAGTATTTTAAAAAGGCAGTAAAGATGTGAACTGTAAGCCTATATTCTTGTGAGGTGTTTTTGTCCGCAGGAGGCTGGATGTGCATATGTTGTGGTACTGATGGCGGTTTACTGGTGTACAGAGGTCCTGCCGCTGGCTGTCACTGCTCTCCTGCCCGCTGTGCTCTTTCCCCTCTTCAGAATCATGGAGTCCAAAGACGTACGTTTCAGGTCACATAGAAAAATCATACATTAAGTACTGTATATGTATAGCTTAAGCTGTGTCAGTGTCTCTTGCTTTAAAATATAACTTTTTTTTTTTTTAAATATAGGGGAGAGCGGGGCACAAAGTAACACTTTGTGGTTTGGTCAAATAATGAACAAAGTAATAGGGTTAGACAAACCATGTTTTTTGCTAACAACACACAAGCCTCTCCTACAAATGAGCACTGGAATTATGATTGCTGAACCTGTGGTTTCTGTGCAGTATTGCCAAAAGTGCCAGGAGTAAAAATGTTACTATTTACCCCACCTGTGGGGCAAGTTGTAACAAACAGGGGGTTAGTTGTAACACATGCTTATAAAGGCAGATTTCAAACTATTAATTTAAATTCAGTTTAATTTAAATAGTAGCTATATTTTTCTCAATAATTGGCTCTTTTTTTATTATACATAGCACAGTATGTTTAATAATTTTTTTGTTTATTGGATAAACACATTTAAGTCTATTTGCATATCCATTATTATACAATGCATTATTTTATTATACATTTTATTTTATTATACATTATTTGCATTATTAGCAATAAAAAAATTATATTAAAACAATATGTTCTAATAAAAAACATTTTCATTTAAAAAGTTCTCAACATTACACCTAAAATTAAAAAAAACATTGTGTTTTGTTTGGCATCCAACAGTGTGTGGCTTAATTGTAACACCCTGTTACAGCTAACCCCGCTGTGTCATGTTTTACTCAAAACTGGCTAGCAGTCACTGTGTTTCATACATCTTTCAAAATGGATTAATCTTTTAGCCTAGAAGATGGTGATCACAACAATATAAGATTTTACGTACATACTTTCACAGATTTTCTTTAAAAAAAAACAATATTGACTATAATAAAAAAATAATACTTTTTTGCTGCAAAAATGGTTTCTCCTGTGTTTCTCATCCAAATTTTGCAGAAATTTTTCAATAATTGGCAGGAAGACGTCTGCCTTACACTGTTGTGAAAACCTCGGAAGCATGCCATGGTTAACCCTGAGCAAATACCTTAAAACTCCGTGTTACATTTAATCTTGCATTACTTTTGCCCCACGCTCCCCTACACCACTCATTTTACATCAGTAAGTAAAAGTCTCCACTTTTTAAAGGTTTACTTTAAATAACGTATGGTACTACATGTTGATTTTTATATTTACACTGTAAAAATATCTGTTAATTTACAGTTTCTGTATTTTGTGATAATTTTTTTTGGGGACTTTGATCATTTTACCAACAACTTTTATCCTTGAAAAGATTTGAAAAGTGACTTTTATTAACATGTTTAATATAGTTTAAAATGATATATTATCTGGGTTGGTGTTGTATATTATGGTAAAAAAAAAACTTGTAATAAACTGCCAGTACATTTTCTGTTAGTTTACTTATAGACTTATAACTCAATTTATTATTTCTTGCACATCATGTTAATTCAGAATACTAAAGTGTCAATTAAGGTCACTTTTGTAACTGTAGAGTTGTTTTCAACATCAAAAGTCATCAGATGTCAACATCCCCAAATGCTGTTCACACCTTTAAATAAACAGAAAACACTTGTGAATCCCAAAATAGGGAAACCATTAGTTAACAGATATTTTTACAGTATATATAGTGTTGCAGTGTTTCATGATGTATGTGACTTAAGACCAAGACTTTTAGAAATAAAAAAAGAGTAGGGCGGTAACTTATCAAATAGTACATACTTATATTTTTTATAGCTAAGATACAAACTCAAAAAAATGTACCCTCTAAAATTTCAATTTAAGCTACTAAAACCTTTAAGGTGCTAATTGGGACTCTACATGTAATCATAATTATAATGATAATGGTCCAGAGATACAGTAACAGTGTAAAAAAAACTATTGATTTAGCTTTTTAAAGGATGCAAATATTAACTGTTAACATCATTTCTTCTGCTTTAAAGAGCTTGAGCATTGAAGTGGCAGGTGACAGATAGCACACTTACAATAAACAGAACAGTATTGTCCACTGGTGTGGATGCCAATATAGTTATCTTTATGGTTATTGTTCTTTATGTAAAAGGGCATTCAGGGTTGCTTTCTTTTCCAGTTTTATATGGGTTTTGAAACAACTTATCTATCAGCATGTAGTCTTATGCTGGATCCCCACGTTTCCTCCTTTTATTTTTTCAGCTTATCAGCTCATATATTATCAGCTTTGTCTAGTAGTGTAAAATAATACATCCCAAATTCTGCAAATGTTAGATTGCTTTGTATAATGTAACTAAATCAAGAATGTGTGATTTGTTAATTCTCTTTAAATGACAAATGTGCAAAGAAAATGATCACACTTTATTTTAAGGTACAATTATCGCTATTAACTTGTTAGGTTACGTTTTAAGAACGTAGTTCGGTTTAGGTCTTAGGATTAGACATGTAGAATAAAATCATACTTCATAAGTACTAATAAACAGCTTATGTCTTAATAATAAGCAGGTAATAAGCCAGTAGTTATAGTGGGAATTAATACTTAAACTATAGTGTTAGCAAACTTGTTTACATCATGAAAGTGTTTACATCAACTTTTCTTTTATTTGCAGTGTTTAATTGTTTGAGAATTGAGGATAACATTTTTTTTTGTTGTACAACCACAATGTTTGCTCAATCTGACATGATGCAAGACTTCAGCTGTCTGATTCTGGAAGTTCAATATTTTATATTCAAGACATTATTCTCATAATATCTATTGAATTGATATTTTTATTGCAATTTAAATGCACATACAGCTATTTGAAAAAGAGGCCCAAAAGTTGCCTTAATACAGAAAAAAGATCTTATTTTTTTCTCTAATGGACACTTTTTATTCGATTTGAGGGTTCTTTATGAAAAAACAAATATCAGTCACTTCTTAGGTTTAAGATTTTTTTCAGTTTTTATTCTAAAGTAATAGTTCACCCAAAAATTAAACCTGCCCCATAATTTGCTCACCCTTAAGCCATCCCTCTGTATATATTACTGTTTTTTTTGTTTTTTTTGCTATACACTGTCAGACTAGCTTTAAAATGTATTCTTAGTTACATTCAGGTGGTAACTTCTTAAAAACCAACAAAGATTTAAGGGAATAGTTCACTCAAAAAATAAAATTTACCCCACACACAAAAAAAAACACTTTTTAACACTTTGTTTTGCTCGTTCAAACTACTTATTTAAAATGAGCTAAAACAACACAATTCTTGAGATTTCATTGGGACAACTTAATTATTTTATGTTCAATCCACATACATTTGTTACAAGTGTTAAGTTAATCGATTTGTGTTGGGACAGCATGAATGAATTGTGTGGAACCCTGCATTTCTTTACAGTGCATAACTTACTCACTGTCAAATCATCTTTGGTGTATATGATTTTCTTCTGTCAAACAAACTCAGTCGGAGCAGTTTTACATTTTATCCTGGCTCTTCCAAGCTGCATAGTTGTGTTGGTTTTTAAACTGTGACTTTTATTATGAATCTTTCAAAAGCAAATAAATCTGTCGTGAATCCCTTAAACCCTTTCACGGCCAGGTGCTTAAAACGTCTTATGAAGTGAATCAATGTGTTTCTATTACTGAAATATCTTTTTTTTTTCTTATAATCTCGAATCACTGACTTCCAGCAGTGGTCAAATGCACCTTGTGCGCAACTGAAGTAATGTATATACGATGAATGATGCATGACATAATATAGATAGACACATGTACATAACATTGTAAGAGTAATAAGAAACTGTCATCTAAGGTCATACAGTTGTATACGTCAGTCACGTATAAACACAGTTACATTACAAAAACACATAAATTCCTTTCATAAGACATTTGCTAATACCCTGGTGGTGTATGAGTTACTTTGAAGATGAGTTTCTTTACGTTTGGTAGCTTTAAAATAAAAGCCTCTACGCAACACCATTAAACAGCATGGAAGAGCCAGGATAAAACTTAAAACTACACTGACTGTGTTCGTCTGGCAGAAAAAAGGTTGTATACACCATGAATAACTTGAGAGTGAGTAAATTATGGGGTACATTTCATTTTTTGGGTCAGCTATTCCTTTAAATCTTTGTTGGTTTTCTAGAAATTACCACCTGAATGTAACTCAAAGTAAACATGTGATTTATCCTGTGTACTGTATGCGATGTACAGGTATGTATGCAGTACTTGAAGGACACTAACATGCTGTTTCTGGGTGGCCTGATGGTGGCCGTGGCTGTCGAACACTGGAACCTGCACAAGCGGATCGCGCTGCGGGTGCTGCTCATTGTGGGTGTTCGACCGGCTCTGTAAGCATTTAGGAATAAGCTCTGTAAGCTTCTCGAACTGCTGTATACTGTGACTAAGAGCTCTCCTGCCTTTCTGCAGGCTGATGTTGGGCTTCATGGGTGTAACAGCTTTCCTCTCCATGTGGATCAGTAACACAGCCACAACAGCCATGATGGTGCCCATCGTTCAGGCGGTTCTCGAGCAGCTCAACAACACAGCACAACAAGAACAAAGCTCCATTCCTGAGACTGAGGAAAAAAACACTGAGAAACAGCTTGAGAGCCCGGGTGAGGAAAAAGGTCTGATGGAAGATTTCACTCATTAGATATACAGTAGTTTTAGGCCCAATCCCAATTCTATTTTGTACCCCTACCCCTTCCCCTTCCCCTTGGCCCTTAAAAACGAGTGTGAAGGTGAAGGGCTTCAAAATTTACCCCTAAGAATTGGGACAGCACTACAACACCTGCACACGTCATTATTTGTCATCGCCATCTCTTGCTTCATATGTGATCAGACGATCGCGACTGCTGTAGTTATTCCAGTTGGGTTATTTTTTGGTATTTATCTTCAGGAAATCACTGAAGGCATTTATTACATACCTGTCAACATTGGGATATGGGATATGCCCACCATAATAAAGTATATATATTTTTGTTTGATTACATTAAATAACAGGTGTCTCTTTAAAAATGCAACCATCTAACGTTATAAAAAAAGCATTCGATTGCTTTCCTAACATTTTATGCTCATTTAAGACGAAATTAGTTGTGTTTGAAAAAAAAAAACCCACCAAGATCTACATCTTTAGATATCATTATTATTAATTATGTGTATATGTCCGTTTAAACATGCACTCAAAACCCAGGCTTTTGCTCCATTTTAAATCGCGTGTACAGAATCTGTTTGGGAAACAGCCTCTATCATTATGGAGCACGTCAGCTGACAGTCATGCACCGCTATATGACTGTTTTGAGGATTGCCAATGAGGGGGAGACGGCACCTGTAACAAAAGGAAAGGGAATCCCGCTGTTTTTATATTTATTTTAAAATGTTTTCATGCCTAAACAAAGCAAAAGCACAGAACAGACTCACATTTAAGAGCAAAGGGTGGCCCCTGGTGATTTAGCAGTATGGCTTGCGTATAGGGAGGCTCTGCTCTTTAATGTTTATTGCCACCCTTAGGAAAAAGACTGAAAATACGGGAGAAATACAGGAAAATACCTTTACGGGATGATAGCGAGATAGAAAATACGGGAGAATCCTGGGATAAACGGGAGGGTTGACAAGTATGATATATTATGTTATCATAACGATCTAATGTGTCAATACGATCATAACTACTGTATACTGCACATTTACACCGTGGCCATATTCATCTGTAAACACACCAAAAACAACACTAACATTATAGCAGACACTGTAAAAAGCTCATTCTCAGCCACTAGACTTTTCTGACAGGGTATTCGAGTGTCATCGAGTGTCAGAATGTTGTGGGACTGCTGTATAGGAGTTATGATTAGGGATTATAGATTGCAAAATTTAGCGGTTTTTATTGTAGTTTTTTTTATATAAAAGCATGACGGTAAAACAGGAACACGGTTATGAATATATTAAAACTTGTTTTTTGTTGTAAAAATTTGTAATAACAATTTTTAATGACAAAGTAATGACAAATGACTTCCGGGTGCAGCGAAACTGACGTTGTAGCTGATATATTCTGGGAAATTTTCTTACCCCTTGGTTTCGAGTGTGGTCCTGAAAAATTTTTGTTCGAAGAGGTATCTACCCCTTCCCCTTAGCCCTACGCCTTCAAGCTAAAGAGAATTAGGACACCCCTACCCCTTCACGGGAACGCGGGTAAGGGAAGGGCTAAGGGCTGGAATAGGGATTGGGCCTTAATATATTCTAAACATCCAGTGCATATATAAGTAAATATTGAAGATTGTATGCACATTTATTAGTGTTTCTAATTGGTGAAACTATGATTTTTATTTTTTTTATTGTTTTTACTGTAATTTAATGACACAGTTTAGTTAATTTTAGCTTTGATCATTTAGATTTTGACCATTTTAAGATTAAAAAGATATCTGTATTTCTATTCATTGTTCTTTAATTTATTAAAGAACAATTAATTGATTAAATTATTAATTTATTATTTATTTACAAAATAAAATAAGGGTAAAATTGTTATTTTATCTAAGTGTGTAAAAACTTTTTTTAGCTTTTTTTATAAGCAGTTAATCTCTTTTAAAACTTTTATTAATTCATGATGTTTTTTACTGCTCATGTTTATAGTTTTATTTTAGTTTTACTAATTACTTCTAATTTTATTTTACAGTATGTCTTTTTTTAGAGTTAGTTATTGTTTAGTTCTAAAATTTTTACTTTTAATAGTTTTTTTCATGACTTTCAATTTGTTTGTTGATGTATTTATTTATTTAGTAAATTATTTATTTATTGATTAGTTAATATTTTCGGGCTGCCAAAATACAAATCTTTTACATCATGACATTTATCAACATGGTTTAGTGCTGAGGTGCTTAACCCTGTTCCTGGAGATCTACCTTCCTGCAGATTTCAGTTGCAACCCATATTATACACACCTGCCTGTAATTATCAAGTGCTGTTCAGGTCCTAATGGGCTTTATGCACACAGATCTTTATTTTTCAGCCAGGCAGCCCAAGGGCTTCTGGTGATCTGTCTTTCCATTATGAAATTGTCATGTTTAAGATCTGATTTCTTTCAAAATCAGCGATCTTCACAGCCTGTTAGATATACGATATGAAGTGGGTCAAGAAACACTGCATTAAATTACATTTTCCCCCATCATGTCTTTACAAGTATGACTTTATGAATATGACTAAAAATGTTTATTTTACTGCAGTATTTTCAAGGGAGTTTCTGTGCTCGCATGCTGATCCTGACGGTGCTAGCGGTTACATGGTCTTTCATCTCGTTTTACACTTAAACAACTAAATGAATGCCTACTGTAAGTCGATTTATCTGGATGTATTGTAATTACATTACAACATTGATGCTGTAAAAACCTTGTAAAATTGAAAATAGTCACATTAAGCTTTCACCGGAAGTTTATCGTCGGCTTTAAAACCCTAGCTGTGCATAGAGCCCATTAATTGGTTCATGTGTGTTTTATCAGGGTTGGAGCTGAACTCTGTATATGGTAGATCCCCAGGAACAGGGTTGAGCAAACCTGCTCCAGTGTAATTCCTGTCTAATAACACTTGTATTTGTTGTGCAGATGAGTTGTAAAGCTTTTAAATAAAAATAAAAATAACCCATGTGCCAGCCAACTAAAATAAAAAAAGGAAAACGTATTTTTCTTTCAGTCAGTGAAAATAATTTGATTTGGTTTTTATTATCTCTATAAATCTGCAAACAGAGCCTAAAACAACCTAGAGTATGTGTATTATATTGCACACAGTGGTTCTGAATGGCGACAACTTCTCAATGGAGTCTGACCCTGAAGAGCATTCGCGAGATGCAGAGGAAAGGCTAAAGATGTCTAAAGGTCTGACCCTGTGTGTATGTTACGCTGCCAGCATCGGCGGCACAGCCACGCTCACTGGCACCGGCCCAAACCTCGTTCTTATGGGACAGATGAGCCAGTAGGTACCTCACAGTTTTTAACTTAATGACACCATATTACAGTCCAACCTTGTGCTTATCAACTATTAGCATATTAAATCAACATTTGCTTGTCCTACAGACTGTTCCCGGACAACCCTGACATCATTAACTTTGCGTCATGGTTTGGATTTGCCTTTCCAAACATGATCATCATGCTCACGCTGGCTTGGCTGTGGCTACAGACCGTGTTTCTGGGATTAAAGTGAGCTTCCTTTCATTCCCTTTCAACTGCGACATATGCATTATCACTTCTGGTGTGACAATTAAGAATAAAAATGGGTTCAGTAAGATTTTAAAATGTTTTTAAATGAAGCCTTTTCTGCTCTCCAAAGCATTTATTTGATCAAACATACAGTAAAAAATAAATAAATAAAACAACAATAATTTATATTATTACATGTTAAATAAATGTTTCCTTATTTAATGGAGTTTAACATTTAATTTATTCAAGCTGATTTTTTTTTTGCATTAATACAGTCTTCAGTGTTACAAGATTTTTCAGAAATCATTATAATTAACTGATTTGTTGTTATGATAAATTATTATCGGTACTCAATCAATCACTGTAAAAAATGATTAGTTACTTTACTTGAAGCAAAACTACTTGACTTAATAAGGTGAGTAAACATGTCACTTTGAACTGTTAAGTTGCCTTAAATAATTTTTTATAATTATGCACATAGTTAATTTACTTAATAATTTTAAGCCAACAGGTTTACTCACTATTTTAACTAAAGTAAACTAAAATGTTTAACAATGTTACTGATTCTTATAATTATCAATTAAATATATTTTTTCCTAAAATACGTTTTATTTATTTTTAAATGTTTATATTGTAACTCTTGAACAATTTAGTATGTCCTTGATGAATAAACATGAAGAGCTCACAGTTTTCAACAATGATAATAATAATAAAGGATGATAAATAAACGATGATAAATGGTTTCTGAAGAATTAAGTGACAATAAAGACTGAAGTAATGATTCCGTTTATTTCAGACAAATAATTTAGAAACTACATTCAACATGTAAACATCTATTTCAGATTGTAATACATTTGAAGAGTTTAGATTCAAAAATCTCTAAATGCTATTTAATATTTTCTTCTAAAATTAGCATTTTTCTCTGACTCCTGTGTGTGCACTTAGTAATTTTATGTTTATAGTCACAAATAAGTTCTTTTCATTGTCTTTAAAGTGAACATAAACATAGGAGCATTTAGAGGTTTTTGCATCTGAACTCTTTCCCCCGGTTTCACAAACAAGGTTTAAGGCTAATCTTGGATTAAATTGCATGTTTGAGCTCTCTCAACTGAAAATAGCTTAGAGTGAGATGTCTTAAAATATAGCAGTGTCATTTTTTGTCTCCGATGCACACCAGTAATGTATTTTTCTAAGGCTATTTTATAAATGTGGCTTAAATAGCCTAATTTAACTAAGGTCTTGTCCTGGCTTAAGCTAAGCCTGGTTTGTGAAACTGGGCCTCGATTTTTTAAATGTTACAGATTTTACTGAAATTTTGATCTGACATATAAACACATGAAAAAATCGTAGGTTTAATTCTCACTCACTCCTTCCCTATATTTTGGCTTAGTCCTTGATTTATCAGGGGTTGCCACAGTGGAATGAATAAAAATATTCAAAATATTTAAAAATATATACTTTACTGTCAACTGTAAATGAAGCTTTTTTTTAAATACAATTTCATTTTTTATTCAACATTTCACATTTTATCTTATATTTTATATGTCGTTTTTTATTGTTTCTTTACAAATTGACTATTTTTACTGTAACTTTGATCAAAGAAATGCAGCTTTGTTGAGCATGAAAATGTTTTTGTAAAACATTGAAAAAAATCTGTAACACTTTTTTTTTTTTTTTGATGGTCCATTTGAGTATTAGTAGACTGTCTGCTTAATATCTGCTGATACTGCTTCTTCAACAGACTTTAACTGACTATAAGAAACTTTGCAAGTACATGCCAACTTACACTAACCCTAACCTCAACCCTAACCATAGCCTAACAGTCTACTTATAATCTAATGAGAGTTAGTTGACATGTAGATGCAATGTAACAAACGGACCATCAAAATAAAGTGTGACCAAAAAAATCTTACACTGTAAAAACAATACAGTGTTCCACAAAACTCAATAATGCGCAAAGTTAAGTTAGCTTAATTGTTTTTACAAATTGAAGTGGATTAAACTCAAAGCAAATAAGTTGTCCCAAAAAATTTTCATGAATAGTGTTGTTTCTGCTCATTTTAAATAAGTATTTTGAACAAGCAGCAAACAAATGTTTTGAGTGTAATGATCCATTTGACTTCTAGTGTACAGTATGCTTATGCCATCATGTAATTTAATAGCTTTAAAAAGACATGGGGCTGTGGGACGGTAAAGACGGAGAAGGAGATTGCAGCCTATAATGTGATTAAAGAGGAGCACCGCAGTCTCGGCCCCATGACCTTTGGGGAGCTGAGTGTCCTTGCCCTCTTCGTCCTCCTGGTGGTGCTTTGGTTCACTCGTGATCCAGGCTTTGTGAACGGCTGGGCGACACACTTCTTCAATGCTGACAAAGAGTAAGAATGAGAACACTCACATTAGTAAGATGCAGAGATTATTTTAGTATTGTTTACTGCACTGATGTAAGGCAAGCTTCATTCATTTATTCTCCTGTTGGTGTTGCAATGTGGATATCAAAGATTATTTGTTGATGTTTGTTGAGGTAAGGTGTGCTAATACTTTTTGGGCAATCTTACAATCTGGCAGTTGATAAAACACCTACAACTTCTTACCAAAGTTAATAATAAGATGCTAAAAAAAGTAATTAGGAACACCTTAGAAAATGGAACCATCCATAACAGTATACAGAATTTACATAAATAATTAATTAAGAAGTTTAATAATACACTTTAAAATTTTAACAACTGTAAATTAAGCATACATTAGTTGAATAAATGCAATTTCATTTTTTTTTACTTAAGAATTTCATCCTTTTGATCCTACATTTTATTAGCAGATCTGAAGTAAAGTTATTCCTGCCATTTCTGTCAGTGTGATTAGCCAAAAGCAAATGAAAAGGTGTATGGATGGATGGATGGATAGATGCATAGATAAATGACGTCATATAGTAGGAGGTGAGCACCATGGTAACAAACATCTATTTAAAATCATGCAATGAACAAAAGCTTTTTTATATAAATGTATAATATACATTTATTATACATATTAATATAAATACATATATTATACATATAAATGTTAACAAAACATTTGACATGTCACACAGGGAGCTCTGAGAAGTTTCCCCCCACTGTAAATTATAATTAGACTTATTTTATACTTTCAAAAACTATAACACGTCACATGTCACATAACAATGTCACAGTATTTTAACATAATTTTGAACAGTATTTATTTATTTATTTATTTTATATATTTTTTTCCATAAAAAAATGATGTATTGTTTGCTAGGATTCATTATAACATTTTAACAGTCTTTACCATTAGGATTTCAGCAACATCTATGATAAGGTACCATTACTTAAGATGAAATACATTACATAAAGCTACAATAAGGTACCATAAGTACAATAAGGGGCGGCGTGGTGGTGCAGTGTGTAGCACTGTCGCCTTACAGCAAGAAGGTCGCTGGCTCGAGCCTAGGCTGGGTCAGTTGGCATTTCTATGTGGAGTTTGCTTGTTCTCCCCGTGTTCGTGTGGGTTTCCTCTGGGTGTTCGGGTTTCCCTCACAAGTACAAAGACATGTGCTGTAGGTGAATTGGAAAATGAAACAACCTACTTTTAATAAAGATTAATAAACAATAACCATGTTTGTTAGGGTTTAGTTTAAGGTTGGGTTTTAATTGATATTAAATTATTTTTTGTTAATTAAAATGTCACCACAATATAAATGTTAGTTTATTTTGTATTATAAACAAACTATTTCCCATGGTTAGAATCTTCAAAAACTTTAAACGAAGAGAAAACGTTAATAACTGGAATATGACCTGAACATTTTCCAAAATTCCAAGTGCTTTGAAAACTGACTGAATCTTTGCTTAACACAAACAGTGTGTTCTTCTGTTATCAACTATGGCATGTTGCTTTATTTGTAGGTCAAATGTCCAGCAAAAATGTGAATGGAGTTTCCCCACATGCAAACAGCATTTGTGTACATTTCCTGATGACAGTCACATGAAAAGAGATTGAGGATTTAAAACTAAAAACACTGCAATTCTCTCTGGGTGAAAGGTCTAAACTTAAACGGAACAGAACAAAAAGCACAAAAAACATATTTTAACTTTACCAGAGTGTCCATAACAGACTATGCAAACTGTATCTTCTCTGTCATGACATATACAGTAACAGCAATGCATCTCTGTTTTATGAAAACCTCAAGTAAAATGAATTAATTGTCGTTGCCTTTTTTGTGCAGGTTTGTGACAGACGCCACAGTTGCAGTGTTTGTGGCTGCACTGCTCTTTGTCTTTCCCTCTAAACCACCAAGATTGTGCTTCTGGAGAACAGAGAGTTTCGACACAGGTCAGTCAAACACATGCCTTGCTAACATCCTGGAACAGAAAGGATACATCATGCTTTATAATTTATATAACAAGTTTTCTTTTTTTGAATCAACTTGACTCAACTCAACACAGTTTAATTAAAGCCCTTTCAACACCAAAGTGCTGTACAAAAAAAGGAAAACAATAAATTAAAACAGAATAACTTAAAAAAAAGATGACAAAGACAATGTGTACTAGCACATGTTTAAAAGAAACAGAAAACAAATGACTTGTTAATGCACACTGGACAGGTCATTTCAGATCCTTTTACATTTTAGGCAAAAACTGCAAGGAGCAACTGATCATTAGAATGAAGGAATCTACTAGGCTTACAATAACTAATCAAATCAACAACATACAGTAGGTGAGAGTTTAATATGGCCAATACTGCCGCAGCATGTACTGCCGCCGCTCTAAAGGAAAAAGAACGTGTTTTTTAGGTATGACCGCAGTTTGCGACTATGCCGCCAGGTGGCACAAAGGGACGGGATGCGAATGGACAGAAATAGACTATACATTAGGTGTAAATACTCTGCTACTTATAAATAAAGATAAACAATGAAACAAAGCATTATAATTCATTCATTAATCATTAAAAAGACAACTAGGCTACCTTATTTAAAGGAATAAAGAATAACAAATAACCTTTGGGGTGAAGTGCTTCAAAACAAGTCCGCTATATGCTTCAGCACCAAAACACGAGTTGCTGTGACATTGTGTTGGTTTGTTAAATAAAATAATAAGCTAGCCTAAATAAAATTAAAGGGAAATATTCAGCGTTTCAGAGAAGCCTATATGTATAGCATGAACCACGAGTGAGACCGTCACTCCAGCACTATAGGTCATGAAGAGCCTTAAAACATACAACAACACTTTTTTATGAATTCTGTGTTAAATGGGTAACCAGTACACATTAATTAGCACCATAGTATGCTCTTGCTTCTTAGCTCCTGTTAAAAGTTCTACAGTAGAGTTCTGAACAAGTTGCAGAAGGGAGAGAGAGGCCTGACTCACACCCAGATTCAACACATTACAGTAGTCCAATCAAGATGACACAAAAGCATAAAAAACCTTCTTCTTTAGGTATTGACCTAAGGTGAAAAAATATTCTTAACATTGTTGATCAAATTTAAGGTTAGAGTCAAAGATGACAACAAGGTTTTTCACATTATTATTATTATTTTATTCTGGGAAGCTTTCCTAGGCAGTCTTAGACCCCTACAGCACACCTGGTTGCCAAACAACATGACTTCTGTCTTATCCTCATTCAGTTGGAAAAAAAATGTTTGCCAACTAATACCTCACCTCAGACAAGGTTCAGACAACTCAGAAGTAAATAGATTTGAGAAACATCTTCATACAAATAATAATGAATGAATACTATATGTTTTAAAAATAAAACCCAAGGGAAGTATTTAAAGGGGGAATAAGATTGGACCCAATATAGAACCCTGGGGTACCCCACATCTAAGAGGAGAAACAGTGGAAGAAAAATTCTCTAGACACACTAAAAAGATCCTTTTTTTTCTTGTTTTTTAAAAGAAGCTCTGAATGCCAACCTGGTCCTTTAGTCATACAAGCAAAATATCATGGTCAACCATCTCAAAAACCACAGTAAGGTCCAACAAAACTTATTTGTTAAGCTGCTTTGACACAGTTTACATTGTAAAAGATACAATAGAAATAAAGATAAAGAAAAATAAAAGAACAGAGCATCTAAAACAGGGGTGTCCAAACTTGGTCCTGGAGGGCCAGGGTCCTGCATAGTTTAGCTCCAACTTCCTTTGACACACCTGCCTGGAAGTTTCTAGTATAGCTAAAAAGAGATTGATTAGCTGGTTCAAGTGTGTTTAATTGGGGTTGGAAGTTGGAACTAAAATATGCAGTACACCGGCCCTCCAGGACCGAGTTTGGACACCCTTGATCTAGAATCAACGCCTCTTAAGATATTATTAGAAACCCTCAAAAGAGCAGATCCTGTATCATGGGCAGCTCTAAAACCTGACTGAGTGTATCTAATATTTTGTTTCTCATGAAAACATCATCAAGTTGTGTATAAACAGTATTTTTGAGATAAAAGGTGATCTTGAAATATGGCATGTCTAATTCATCCATTTTAGCATGTATAGGTCTTGGTCGTACATAAAAGGGATTCATTCGGTCTAACAGAGAGCACTGCTTCAGACCTGCTTAAAACTGATTTGTAATATTGTCACCAAACATCTAGCACACAATTTGAAATATTTTCATAATTCCAAGAGTTATGCAAAGTAAAAACATCAGTGTTTACTACAGATTGGGAATAGAGGTACTGCAAAAAAGTACAGTACAATAAAAAAAAAGTAATTAAATGTTTTTTGTTTACTCTTTATAAATGGTTTTTGCACAGATTTTTCTTAAAGTATAGTTTACACAAAAAGTACAATTCTGCCATCATTTACTCATCTTCCACTTGTTCCAAACCTGTTGAGTTTCTTTTTGTCTGTTGAACACAAAGGAAGATTTACTGAAGGATGTTCGGAGGAAAACAGCCATTGTCCTCCATAGTATACTTTACTCTTATTACAGATATCAATGGCTCCTTTTTTCATACATTCTTCAGAATATATTGTTTTGTGTTCATCAAGAAAGAGAGATTGATAAAAGTTGAGAATAAAAGCAGTTATTGTGTTATTGTAAATGTCACTTTAAGCTGTATAGAAGTGTCTTGAAAAATAGCTAGTAAAATATTATTTACTGTCATCATGGCAAAGTCAAATTATCAAAGTCAAAATCAGTTATTAGAAATGAGTTATTGTTAAATGTGAGTTAAATGTGTTGAAAAAAATCTTCTCTCCGTTAAACAAAAATTGGGAACAAAATAAACACGTGGGCTAATAATTTAGGGGGGCTAATAATTCTGAATTCAACTTTATATAACAAAATGTTTGTTGAGTAATTTTACCCTAGCGTCGTAAAGTTAACTTTGCATTATATTACGTTTAATGTACATTTAACTCTTTCTATGTGTGTAGTCTGGTCAGAATTGTGTCTCACAATCACAGCTAGCAAAAGCTTTTGTCATTGTTATCTTTATTTCTTTTGTTTTTATTTTATTCTCTTTGATAAAAATGAAGAATGATCATGAATAATGTGTCTGTATCAGTGCCCCAGCAAGAAAGTGGCCCAACTCCAGCTTTGCTGACATGGAAAGTGACACAGAAGAAGATGCCATGGAGTATTATACTGCTGCTGGGAGGAGGCTTTGCTCTGGCTAAGGGCAGTGAGGTACAACTAATGTTTTTTAATGTGTAATCAACTTGTTTGTGTGGTTTACAAGGACACAAAATTATATAATAACATGGGTAAATGGTTACTTGCATTCCTTACATTGTTGGGACAAATTTTCCCAAGTATACACTGTAAAATAGCTTCTTTTTTTATTAATAAAAATGTTCATTTAAAAATAGCTGCCTTAAATTTTTAATTGAATCAAATGAACTTTTCTAGTCATTTCAACTTATATCAATCAGACTGACTAAAATATTAATTGAAACTGATTAACTTATTAAAATCAGTTAAAGCAACATAAAAATATTTAGGTTGCATGGTGGTGCAGTGGGTAGCACGATCGTCTCACAGCAAGAAAGTCGCTGGTTCGAGCCTCGGCTGTGTCAATTGTGTGGAGTTTGCATGTTCTCCCCGTGTTCGTGTGGGTTTTCTCCGGGTGCTCCGGTTTCCTCCCACAAGTCCAAAGACATGCGCTATAGGTGAATTGGGTAAGATAAATTTGTCCATAATGTATGTGTGTGAATGAGTGTGTATGGATGTTTCCCAGTGATGGGTTGCAGCTGGAAGGGCATCCGCTGCGTAAAACATATGCTGGATAAGTTGGCAGCACATTCCGCTGTGGCGACCCCAGATTTAGTAAAGGTACTAAGTCGAAAAGTAAATGAATGAATGAAAAATATTTGTTGTGTTGTTTTTTTGTCATTACATTTTTTACAGTGTATCAATATCATCAGTTTTGAACTTTGGATATGTTTGGTCCCCATGAGGAAAACGGCTCATAAAATCACAGAATCCAGTACTTTGAAAATGTAAGCATGCTGATTGTTTCCTGTGAGGATTTGAGTTTAAGGGTAAGGTTGGAGTAGGGAAATAGAATGTACAGTTTGCACAGTATAAAAATCATTACATCTATATGGGAATTCCCCATACTCTCAGAAAAAAAGGTACACGGTGGTACAAATAAGGTTGCTTGAGGAACAGTTTTGTACCTTTGTAAAAGTTGTACCTTTTATGGTACCGAAAGGACCTCTTATGATACTGTTCTGTACCTTTTATGGTACAATTGAAATGAAGGCACACAATTGTTCTCATAAAAAGGTACATACAGTAAGTGTTAGACAACTCCTTTTTTACAATATCTATGAAAATAATTATTACTGGAAAGGTGAAGTGATTTTATTAATAATTTATATAATAAAAGATGAATCCACATTTAAAAGCATATATGTTTAAAGTAACTCATAAACATTAATTATTAAGTTCTATAATACAAAACAACTGGTAAAACAAAACTATACAGTAGGTATTGTAAACTGAACATTTATATAAACATTTGGTAAGCATTTTCTGATAAATACATTTTCATTATTGATATCCGCACCTTTTGGCGTTTGTTTTCCACTACACACGTGAGTTGGCAAAAGTCCTGCATATGCAAAGTGTTGATGCAGACATTTTGGTATCGTAAAACTAATCAAACATTGTGCCTATCTCCTTACAATACTTTATTTCTATTTTAAGATGAAGTAGATTAAAGTAACTTTAAAAGTGATTACAATATTGTGTGAACATTGGGAAAAAAGTTATATATTGTACATGGAAGAATGTGTTTCTATAACATTTTTGTTTGTGAAATGTTTAGTAAAAAATAGATCTTTTGATTTACGTTAAAGTATTTTTTATTCTTTATTGTAAATGGAAAAGGTGCATTTGCACACAAAAAAATTAAAAAATTTATTTAATGTTTTATATTTACTAAAAAACTAATTGAAGCATTTTGGATAAAGCAAAATGCCTTTAAATAGTTCTTGAAGGAACACATTTGACACTGTTAAGGTACAAAGTGTTTTGTCACTGTGGTGGTACCTTTATGGATCAGATTTGTATTGATGTATGTACAATATTGTATCTGCAGGTTTTAAAAGCCAACGGTACGTTTTGGTTTCCCATGGTACAAATCATGTCCTTAAAGGTACAAACTGCAATGGTACAAATTTGTTTCTTTGTCTTAAGGTACAATTCGGTTCCATAAAAAGGTACTGTCCCAGTGACAAAGGTTTGTACCTTCTTTGGTACAACATTGTACCATTTTTTCTAAGAGTGCATAAAGACACCTGTAGCAGTGTACGACCAAGTTGTACTTTATTAAGGTGTTTTTTCCAGGCATGCCTTGCATCATCTAATTCAGAATGCTTAAAATCATACTTTTATGACTTTTAAGGACTTTTAACATTTAGATTTTGACTCAAGTTTCCTGTGAGTGTTGGGTTTAGTGGTGGTTACCCCATATAATAAGCAATTTTTACAATTTAAAATTAATAACTCCTATGGAAAATCCTCATTAACGATGGGTTGAGGTCTGTTGACAGTTTGAGTTTAGTAAACTTTTTCTGATGTGCTTCTGTTGTCCAATTAGGTTGAAGTGGCTTGAATTTAAGTCTCAGTTCGCTGTTGTTCATAGATATATACACCAGATATTGCATACGGACTCCGATCATGCGTCAATAGTGCCGCCACATTTGTACAGTGCTCCCAGGACAAATGTCATTCAACCTCACTAGTCAAGACTAAAGCCAGTGTGAAGATGCTGGACTTTAGCACTGTGTGCGGATGTTGTAACGAGCAAACAAAGAAAACAAAGCACAGAGGTAGAACATTTCATAGGTAAGATTTTATTTAATTTTTTTAGGTTTTTGTAAGTTACGAACTTTTGTGCTCAACAAGTAATGTTATTGATTATAATACAGTCTCTTACCGCATTTGCCTTGAGGCAAAGTAGCACCAACTCACACTAAATACTAGGCTTATGTTAGTTTTGTTGAATAAAATCAGCAAACAATGTAAATGAAATATGACAACAAGATGCTGAGGTGCCAGAAACTTGTATTATTGAATAGTGAACAATTCAGGACATGGATTAGATCAAATTTAACAGGCAGGGAGATAATACATTTCCATGCACACAAACACATGCTCCTTGTCAGCAATGTCCGTGCGGTCACTTATCCATCGATGTAGAAAATTATAATTTATATAATTTATTATGTAAAATTATAATTTTCGTAATTTAAAAACAACATTTGCATACTGACAACCAGGAAAACTCCCGATCATAGATATATGTATAAATCTTTACATATCTTGGGCTCCGGATGGCCAGTTCTCTACTACACCTTGGTTCCACATTCATTTCAAAGGAGCGCTACTCTGTACTAAAATGGCGGCTCATATTGACGCATTCCTTC
This sequence comes from Danio tinwini, assembly GCA_903798205.1. NCBI lineage: Eukaryota > Metazoa > Chordata > Actinopteri > Cypriniformes > Danionidae > Danio > Danio tinwini. The sequence continues at coordinate 2,399,153 of CAIGQZ010032440.1, read as the reverse complement.
CAATAGACAACAATATAGCGTATAGGCGACATCTAATGTAAATATCTATAGCTGTTCATAGCTGTCAGGAGTGTTACCAGTGTGCTCTTCTTTTACTTCCTCTTCTGTAGCTCATCTGCTTCAAGGTTTTTACATGATGTGTGTTCAGAAAGGCTCTTTCGCTGATGTTGTAACTAATACGGTTATCTGAGTCACTTTTTTTTTTTTTTGCTGAACTGGTCTGGTCATTCTCCTCTGACCTCTAGCATCAAAAAGGCATTTTCACACACAGAACCACTGCTCACAGGATTTTTTCTCTTTTTCAGACAATTCTTTGTAAACCCTAGAGATTATGTGTGAAAATCCCAGTAGATCAGCAGTTTCTGAAATACTCAGATCACGCCTTCTGACACCAAAGTGCATGTTTAAAGTAACTTAAATCACCTTTTTGCCTCATTCTGATGCTTGTTTGATCTTCAGAAATTAAATGACATTTAGATGCTTTCATGGGAGTATAGTTGATTAGACATTTGTGTTAAAAGAACACTCCACTTTTTTTGAAAAATGCTAATTTTACAACTCCCCTAGAGTTAGCTGAGTTTTTTAATGTACTTAGCCAATATAACTGGAGCTTTAGCTTAGCTTAGCTTAGCTTAGCATAAATCATTGAATAGGATTAGACCATTAGCATCTTGGTCAAAAAATTCAAAAAATTCAATGTTTTTATTATTTAAAGCTTGACTCTTCTGTTGTTAAACCATGTACTAAAAACTACGGAAAATGAAAACGTGCTTATTTTTTTAGGCCGATGGCTAGGATTTATTTAAACTAAGCTAACCCAGAGTTTCAGGTTCAAAATGGTAAAACTCAACAGTTTAGCTTTTGTAAAAACTAGGAGACTTGTAAAATGTCCTATTTCCAGAAAAAAATGGAGTGTTTCTTTAATGAGTAGTTAAGTTGAACAGGCATACCTAATATCTATACCTAAAGTGGCTAATTTATTGTAAACCAATCAAAAATCATAAAAAAATTAATATATTATGGTAAAATCTTTTGGCCAAATCATCATAGTAAGCTACTAAAATGTTAACACTTAACACTTAAAAGCAAGAACACAAGAAAGGCTTAGGATAAACTGCAATTCTTTACTACTCCATAGGTCAGCTTATTCAGTCATTGTTGTTTTTGTTTTTTTTATTCTCTGTGTTCAGATCTCAGGATTGTCCAAGTGGCTCGGAGATCAGATGTCTCCTCTTCAGAGCATTCCTCCATGGGCAATCGCTATTGTCATATGTTTGATGATCGCAACCTTCACTGAATGCACCAGCAATGTGGCCACAGCTACATTATTTCTGCCTATCCTGGCATCTATGGTATGTACATCTCTGACACACGGCATGATCATTTTAATAAATGAAGCATTTTAATACATCAGACAAAATGCAAACTGTCAGACACTAGTGAATACAGTATATGTTTATTTATTTGTATTATGTTGTATATTTTTAATTGTTTTATTTAGCTTTTTTTAGGTTAGAATTAGAATTTCAACAGTCTGCTTAAAGTTTATACTTAACTGTACATGCATTTGACAAATTAATTTAATATTTTTGTTTATTATTAATTAATTCAAAGGGTGCCTCAGTGGTTAGCACTGTTGCCTCACAGCAAGAAGTTCACTGGTTCGAGCCCTGGCTGGGCCTTTTGGAATTTCTGTGTGGAGTTTGTATGTTCTCCCTGTGTTAGCGTGGGTTTCCTCCAGGTGCTCCTGTATCCCCCACAGTACAAAGACATGCACTATAGGTGAATTGAATGAACTAAATTGGCCATAATGCATGGGTAAATGTGAGAGTTTTTGGGTGTTTCCCAGTACTGGGTTGTGTCTGGAAGAGCATCTGCTGCTTAAAAAATATGCCAAATTAGTTGGCGGTTCATTCTGCTGTGGCAACCCCTTTATAAATAAGGGACAAAGCCGAACGAAAATGAATGAACAGGGTTCATACACATTTTTACTACTAAAATTCAATGACTTTTCCAAGACTTTTTTCAGAACTTTCAAATACATTTTCATGACGTAATGTTTCATGTAATGTCTACATATACATAGTAAATAATATGAAAAACAATGACGTTCAAATTTAATACAGCATATCATAGAAGACACAACAATCTATTTTGTTTAAATTTGATTTTACATATATGTAAAATTGATTTTGATGCTTACACAGCACTAACAATGTGAGAGCAAGCTTTTGGCCAGGGACAGAAAAGAAGTAAAGACAACTAACCTAAAGACAACATAACCAACTAGCCTATAAGTTAGGGCTGCACAATACATCGTTTCAGCATCGATATCAAAATGTGTACATCTGCAATTGTCAAAATACAGGATATGCAATGTTGGGATTATAGTTTAATATAGAGTTTAATTATAATGGAGTAAAAGTTTATCATCTGCATGCATTTTTAAAGAGATAGTTCACTCCAAAATTGTTTTCATTACACTCTTCACTTGTTTCAAACATTTATGAGTTGTTGTTTTTTTTTTTTAAATGAACACAAAAAGAATAAAATTTAATAACTCCTATAGTATTGAAACAAGTGAATAGTAAATAGTGAGTTCATTTTAATCTATGAGTAAACTGTCCCTTTAAGGCCTGGGACAGTGTGAACATTATTACAATATTTCACATTTTAAAACATCCGGCCACAAGCTTTTTTTTGTAACTTTTAATAAAGATTAAATAATATGCAATGAAGACTATGCAGTGTTGATTATTTAATATCTGAATAGGAAATACCTGAAAACTATAATTCACTTTTATCTTTACTGAATTTTATTTACAGGTGAAGTCAGAATTATTAGCCCCCCTGAATTTTTCGCCCCCCTAATTATTTTTCCCCCAATTTCTGTTTAACGGAGAGACACATTTCTAAACATAATGGTTTTAATAACTCATTTCTAATAACTGATTTATTTTAGCTTTGCCATGATGACAGTAAATAATATTTGACTAGATATTTTTCAAGACACTTCTATACAGCTTAAAGTGACATTTAAAGGCTTAACTAGGTAAATTAGGTCAACTAGGCGGGTTAGGGTAACTAGTTATTGTATAATGATGGTTTGTTCTGTAGACTATTGAAAAAATATATAGCTTAAATAACTTTGTCCCTAAAATGTTTTTTTTTTTAAAAATTAAAACTGCTTTTATTCTAGCTGAAATAAAGCAAATAAGACTTTCTCTAGAAGATAAAATGTTGTCAGACATACTGTGTACGTTTTTTTTGCTCTGTTAAACATCATTTGGGAAATATTTAAAAAAGAAAACAAATTCTAAGGGGGGCTAATAATTCTGACTTCAACTGTATCTATGCTTGTACTTTATTTGTTATATATTATTCGAGATTTACTCCCCTACAAAATCCCCCCAATCAATCCAAATAAACCTGTTAAATTCTGGCGAAATTGTATTCACATCCTAATATATATCACAGAAATACAAAATATCGTAATGTCAGATTTTTCCAATATCACGCAGCCCTAATTCAAGTACACAGATATTTGTTAAACTAATTTCCATGTCTTTTCTAAAACCTTTTGGGTTTTTCTGTTTTTCCAAAATGTTTCCAGGCCTGGAAAATGCCATGTCAAAATTTCATGACTTTTCCAGGTTTTCCATGACCGTATGATCCCTGAATGAATTAATTCAGCATATTGTTGAATGTTTATGTCTGAATTAGAAATGTAATCATTATTATTCATCAGCATGGTTTAATGTGTTTTAGTAACAGCTTTTTAGATGTTAAAACTTTTTTCAAAGGCAATGGAAAATGCATTTGTTCATCTGTCACATATTTTATGAGACACAAACAAGCAAGTTGCATAATAGTTTTGTAAGTACAAACTCTTCCTCCGTGAATCTCCTGGAGGGTCCCTGGCTGTGCGGTTGGCACATTCTGCCCTCTTCTCATGAATTAGCCTCTGCTGTGAATGGAGGGATTTGTAGGGCTAAAGCTGAAGTGGCTCATATGGAGATGTGCTATTGTTGTTTTGTTGAGAAAAAAAAGACAGGAAGAATGAGGAAAAAGCGGGCATTGGGGGAGGGGGACTTTTAACTTTATTCGCTCATTCATTAGTAGCTGAAAGCAGATACACAGACGCTGTAATAAGTGCTAGTGTTGTTCATTCCAGCTTCTGTGTTACCTGGAACAACTGAGGTTTGAGGACAGAGCCAGATCACTGTGCAACGTAGAAGGTTTTGTGGAGTTTTGAAGGTTCATAATGAAGTTACACCAGGACTAATTCCAAAATGAACGGCAAAACACTAAATTTTATGTAGATATTCAGTTTTGGAAGCTTCTGTTTCCTAAAGACATTATTTCATATGAAATAATGGCTAACACTTTACTTAAAGGGGTGTTTATAAGACTATTTTGAGATATTTCCCATACTCATTCATTCATTCATTTTCCTTCGGCTAAGTCCCTTTATTCAACAGGGATTGCCACAGCAAAATGAACCGCCAACTTATCCAGCATATGTTTCACTGGGAAACACCCATACACTCTCACATTCACACACTCATACACTTTAGCCAAGTTAGTTCATACAATTCACCTATAGCGCATGTCTTTGGACTGTGGGGGAAACCGGAGCACGAGGAGGAAACCCATGCCAACATAAGGAGAACATGCAAACTTCTCATAGAAAAGCCAACTAGTCCAGCTAGGACTTGAACCAGCGACCTTCTTGCTGTGAGGTAACAGTGCTAACCACTGAGCCACCATGTCACCCCTTCTCATACTCTGTCAAATAATTTAATGACATTTTAATGACAAATTCAATTTGTACCACTGTGCTTGAGGTCAAGAAAAATATTAATGACGCTGCTACAGTATACAATTCATGACAATTATAACGGCCTCATGACCATCATGTTTATGACAGATTTATGACAAGTTATGTTTTTCTTGGTAATGTCAAGTTGTCATGACAAAGAAAAAGGCAGGTTATGATGTATTTGTGTCAAGTTGTTATAACAAAGACACCTCAAACATCTCAAACAACATGTTATCTTTACACTTAAAATGAAAAGACAGAGTGAATGAGGTTTAATGACAGTTGTAATAAACGTAAATAATGCGTAAAATGATGCATCATGATTATAATGGATCTTATGAACACTCCCTTTAAGTAAAGCATTGCTAAATGCTGTGATCAAAAATGCAAACATATTCATTCGTATTAATAAATAATTAATTGTAACAATTTAGACTGACATATTTAAATCATAGTGTGTCAGTATAAGCATATTGTACTGTACGATTGAGTAAAAGATTGTTGTTTTGTTGTCTCAGTCTCAGTCTATAGGTGTGAATCCTCTGTATGTTATGGTGCCCTGTACCCTCAGTGCATCTTTTGCCTTCATGCTCCCTGTGGCAACTCCTCCAAACGCCATCGTCTTCTCATATGGATACCTCAAAGTCTCTGACATGGTGAGTGTTTATTACTAATACATTAAAAATATACATTAAAAAATTATTAAACACAACATGCAAACTGTTTTATGCATGGACTTTTGATTTATGAGCTGTGAGCACTATAATAATAATTAAAATAATCTGTTTTGAATAACTATGAAAATAAAAATTGCATGCATTTACAAAAATAATATTAATAATGGCTTTTAAATAGTTTGTCTTAGTGTTAATATATGCACTGTGATATTAACTTTTTTAATTTGTAAGAAAAACAATAAGTAATAGCAACAAGTTATATTTGAATTAAAAATATGTAAAATCTGTTATTATTTCTTATCATTAAAAGTTTTAAGTGTTGATTGTTTTCTTTGGTTTTGAATTTAATTGAAAATACATTGTATTTTGTATAGGTCAAAATTACAGATTTTTATTTTATGCCAAAATCAGTAGTATTAGTAAATATATCAAAATTAATTTTAGTTGGTGCAGTGGGTAGCACGTTCGTCTCACAGCAAGAAGGTCGTTGGTTTGAGCCTTGGCATTTGCATGTTCTCCCTGTGTTCGCGTGGGTTTCCTCCGGGTTTCCCCCCACAGTCCAAAGATATGCTGTACAGTTGAAATTGGTATGCTAAAATTGACCGTAGTGATGGGTTGCAGCTGGAAGGGCATTTGCTGGGTAAAACATACTGTATGCTCGATAAGTTAACGGTTCCTTCCACTGTGGTGACCCCAGATTAATAAAGGGACTAAGCCGAAAAGAAAATGTATGAATGTGCACTGCTATGAACTCAATTTGGACAATTTTAAAAACAATTTTCTCAATATTTTGATTATCCTTAGATTCTAGATTTTTTTTCGGCCAAATATTGGCCAATCCTAACAAACCATACATTAATGGAAAGCTTATGTATAAATCTAGATATTAAAAAAATACATAAAACCTTGCACGAAAAGTCTGAAAAATGAAATATTTACTCAAAATTGCAAGAGAAAAATGTGAGATAAAAAGGTTCCAGTTGTTTAATTCATTCATTCATTTAATCGTTCTTTTGTTCATTCATTCATTCATTGTGTAAAGGACACCATTAAACGTTGTTGTACTGTCAGAAAATAATTTATCTAAATATTGATTTTCATCAACAGGCCAAGACCGGGATTGTCATGAACATCATCGGCATCCTCTCCATCACCTTAGCCATTAACAGCTGGGGCAGAGCCATCTTCAGTTTAGACACGTTCCCCAGCTGGGCAAACACTACCGATGTTTGAGAGACTCCATCCAGAGCCAGACTTTCCCGCTCACCACTTTCCCGTCAACTTGTGAACTTCAGACTTCTTATTCAGACAGGGTCTTATATGAACTGAGAAAACTCTGATTATGACCACTGTTTAGTCATGTCACACATTCATGTCAATCTTTTACAAAACCGGGGTGTTCACTACAGTCTCTGGACTCTGTGACACCAATATCTGAATGATTTATGAAAGACAATCTGAGATTAAGCGTAAATAGTATGTTTTTCAAATCATGATTTTTCAGTAGTATTATTACAGCACACTGTGAGCATATATTTGTACCATTGGTTGTTCACTTTTGGCATCTAAAAGAGCATTTGGACGCAGAAACTTAACGTCAGGCTGAACAAGCTTATTGTCCCCTTGTGTCCAGACTCAGAGCCAGTGGCCGGTTTCACTGGAGATCATCACTGTACTGTGACGGTTCAAATCACTTCATGTTTATTCATATGCGTAACTTAAAGTTGCTTTATAAAAGCACCTACACAAGAGCACATGTGGAAAAAGCTGAAAGGCTGAAATTGTGTACATATCATCTAGATTTTTAAGCACAAAAATATATTTACAGTATATATATGGATAAATGTATATATACCTCAGATATGCAGAGCTGCTTTGACATAGTGTAATCATGTACAGTTCAAAATTAATTCAAACTCTATTTTTAATGTACATTTATTAAAATGATGTATTTTGTTCAAATTTACTACTAATAAATTTTAATTTGGTTTACTCTTTGTCTGTAGCATGTCACTAATGGTTTAAATTTGTGAAGTTTATTTATAAACTAATTTCGAGAGAATCACGTGCTTATGATTGCTTGCAGCCGGCCCCGCATTATTCAATTTATGAATACTCCTCATTTCCTAGATGGGTGGCATGGTGGCCCAATGGTTAGCACTGTTGCCTCACAGCAAGAACGTCACTGGTTCTAGTCCTTACCAAGCCAGCCAACGTTTCTGTATGAAGTTTACACGTTCTCCCCGTGCTCACGTGGGTTTCCCCCGGGTTCCCCAGTTTCCTCCCACCATCCAAAAACATGCAACATTAGCTAATTGACTAATCTAAATCTGCAGCAAAGACATGCTCCTAGGAAGAAGTTACCTCTTACAAGCAATCACTATCTGTTCATAGCAGGGGAGTTCTCGAGATCTACCTGAGCTCAAACTCCCCTCTCGCCTCTCAAACAGAAGGGAGCCCTGAGCTTGAGGATCTTATGAGCTCAGGGCTCTCTTCCAGGACAGCATGCCAAACAAGCTTTATAATCAATCATCAGCTATGTGTGAATTCTTGAAGTATTATTTTGTGGCTATTATCAATTATGAAGGACATGCACTGTAAATTAATTTATTATTATGATAATAATTAATGTATTATGGCGATGTGGTGACTCAGTGGTTAACACTGTAGTCTCACAGCAAGAAGGTTGCCAGTTCGAGTCCTGGCAGGGTCAATTGGCATTTCTGTGTGGAGTTTGCATGTTCTCCCTGAGTTCAGGTGGGTTTCTGTCGGGTGCTCCGGTTTCCCCCACAGTCCAAAGACATGTGCAGTATAGCTGAACTGAATATGCTAAATTGTCCATAGTGTTTGAGTGTGTATGGATGTTTCTCAGTATTGGGTTGCAGCTGGAAGGGCATCTGCTGTGTAAAACATATGCTGGATAAGTTGGCGGTTCATTCAGCTGTGGCGACCACTGATGAGTACAGGGACTAAGCAGAAGGAAAATGAATGAATTATGTATTATTTTTGTTGAATCAATTTGACTACTTTCACATTATATTCATTCATTTACTTTTCAGCTTAGTCCCTTTATTAATCTGGGGTCGCCACAGCGGAATGAACTGCCAACTTATCTGGCACATGTTTAACGCAGCGGATGCCCTTCCAGCTGCATCCCATCACTGGGACACACTCATACACTACGATAAATTTTAGCATACTTAATTCACCTGTACCACATGTGTTTGGACTGTAGGGGGAAACTGGAGCACTCAGAGGAAACCCACACGAACATGGTAAGAACATGCAAACACAGGCTAGGCTCGAGGCTCGAACCAGCAACCTTCTTGCTGTGAGGTGAACGTGCTACCCACTGCGCGACCACGTTGCCTAAATTAAGTTTATCCAATGAGTTATTTTTTTGAGTGTAGTGTGAAAGAGAGTGTATGGGTGTTTCCCAGTGTTGGGTTGCGGCTGGAAGGGTATCTGCTGTGTAAAACATATGCTGGATAAGTCGGTGGTTCATTCCGCTGTGGCAACCCCTGATTAATAAAGGGACTAATGCCGAGTTCAGACTGCATGATTTTAACTCCGATTTTGACTCGCCGACAGGTTTTGATGAATCACTGACATATATGCCTGAAATCACAGGCAAATCGGTGCTCGGATGTGAGTGACAATCACACAGTGTGAACTATCGAAGACGTGATCTGAAAGAATCGCAGATGAGTCGCCAATGCCCGTGAGATATTGGGCGTGCTAAATATCTGGAGCTGTCAACAATTCAAATCATGCTGTTTGAAATGAGTTTTGATTGAAAATAACATTGACGATCACCTACAGACTATAAGAGAGCAGCATCCACTAGTGTGGTTACCTGCAGGTCAGCGGGAGGTTGGGGGAGAAGTTAAAAGCGCTCATTTTCAGTTTATTTGGACCCAAGAAATGGAGGAAAAACTAGCAGAGATTTGGCAGGAGCACCCGTGTCTGTTTAACGTGTCATCTGAGCAAAACCACAACCGGGTCGAAAAAAAAAAGTTGAGCAGAAATGACTAATTCCCTTCAAACACAGGTGAGCAAATATGTACATTTTCTACCCCATTAAAGGCTTCTTTCTCATTATGTAGTTAACATCAAAAGATATACTACGTGTTTTTGGTTGTGAGACGTAGTTTGGACAAGTCATACAGTGTGAAACCCCCTGTCGTCGATCCATCTTGCAGTGTAAACAAAGCAGCAACAAAACGTTATCCTAGATAGTCATGCAGTGTGAAAACATCTGTGATACGACTACTTTGAAAATCGTGCAGTCTGAACACGGCATAAGCCGAAAAGAAGATGAATGAATTAAATTAAATGAAGTTAAAACATTTTTAAGAGACTAGAAGGGAAATTATATACTGTTGGGTTATACATTAAAGCCATTTTGGACTTTTAAAAGACTTTTTGTTTTTTACGCCCATTTAAGACAAAATTTATGACTTAGTCAATAAAAAAATAGCCAGAATTAGTTTTTTTCTCAAAAATGTATACTTGTGAGTTAAAAACGTACCCATTAAAATAAAAACATTAACAATGTACTGAATGCAAAACTTAAAGCTGTAATAAAAGAAAATTATGTCAAACGTATTTAAACGAATATCAACTTTGTCTTTTCTGAGAGATAGATACATAGTTCCGTCCAAAATAGTTTTACACACGTACATTCACAAAAAAAGATGAACAAGGGTTTTTTCCAAGTCACAAAATGTACATTTGTAGGCTACAAAAAAATGACCCAAACGAAAATAACAAAAGGTGAAAATGTCGTGAAACGCTTTTACGACAGCAGCACTGGTTTTCTGGCAAATATGGCGTCAGCGATCTGTGTCCGAATAAACAAGGGGTAATGTGTTGATTTTGGTAATCGCGCTGTAAAAGGTCTGTCAATATTAATCATTTTCGAGATATTTCAGCATCGTCTGAACTCTCGTTGTCTGTAATGGCTGGCGTTATGGAAACAGGTTTGTTGATTTTAAATCTGAACTTGTTTAGCCCACGAGATTCCAAGCAATGTAAATACAGTTGTTTTGGTACCGTAGTTTAGTTCACTTTGATCATATTAAGTTATACAGCGTTATAAAATTATTACACTATGTGGTATTTTCCGTACGCTTTACATTACTAGAAATGACATTGGTAACTGGCGTGGCGCAAATACATGTGTTTAAGCAATTACGTCGTTAACACTTAACAATAAGGTTGTAACGTTATGAGCTAATGTTTGCTAGCATGAACAAACAAAAATCAATACATTTATTACAGTGTTTGTTCATCTTTGTTAAAATTATTAATGAAAATAAAGTTGTTAGTTCATGTTAACTCGCGGTGTATTAACTAATGTTAAGCATGAATTTAGATTTTAATAATGCACTAGTGCAAGTATTGTTTAGTCTTCGTTCATGTTAGTGAATACATTTACTAATGATTATTGTAAAGTGTGATGGTTATTTCTAATTAAGCACAGACATTTCTAACACTTCCTTTTGTGTTATGACAGAGGAGCAGGCGAGACAGCGCTTTCAGCTGGAGCTGGAGTTTGTTCAATGTCTGGCGAACCCAAACTACCTGAACTGTAAGAACAACATTAACTCTTGTTTTTTTTAACTGTTCACTAAATTCATTAGTTTAGTCATTGGTCAAATTCTAGGGATGCACCGATACCATTTTTTTGGAACTAATCTAATTCCAATACCAACATTTTTAGTATCGACCGATACAGATTTTTTTTAAACGTACAGTTTCTGTAGTTCTGGTGATAAACTCAAGTAATATATCCTCTTTAGTAAAAATAACCGACCTACAGGCCTACTATAGATGACAGATGGCACAATCTAACTAAACAAGATGCTTGCTGTAAACTATGGGCTACATTATTTGAGCATTGATCTGATCTGTTGTGATACAGCTTGTTTTCTTTTTTAATATTAAGATTTTTCTTTGAAATCTGTAATAGGCTTCCACTATTGACCCTAATCGTTGGCAAAAAAAATTGCCTTTTGCAAAGCATGATAATTTTCTGTAGTTTTGAAGCAGGCTAAACTAAACCGTCTGAGGCCAATTTTATTTAATAAACAATCCCTTGCCTAAACTCACCGCAAGTGAAATGGGATGCATGAAACTGAAAGCATGTCTGAAAATAAATTTTTTGTCTAAAAATTTGTCTTTTTGAAATGAATTTCGTTTGGTATAATTTGTTGGTTATTTGAATGTATTTTTGTTGGTCGTTATCTAAAATAAACAAGAATATTTGAGGTGAAGATCAAAACAAGGTCCGCTTATATGCTTCAGCACACAATCTGACAAACAGGTCTGTTAAATAAAATATTGGTATAAATAAAATTACAGTGAAATATTCACAATTTCAGAGTAGCCTATATCAGGCTAAATAATTTTCTGTGTAATGACAATCCATATGCGCCCGTCAGTATCACTTTTTTTAATTAAGTCAACTACTTCGACCACAATGAGGCAGGCTTTACAAACTATTCACAGCACTTAAAGTATTCCCTTCGGAAGAATAAACTCAGTCGGCAGAAAGTGATAACAGAAACTCAATGTGACAATAATCTTACTGAGCAGTGCATGTCACGTCTTCGCAGCCGGTGCGTGAATGAATTGCTTGATGACACAGCGCGCAGCCCTCTGGTATCTGCAGACACTTCCAGAACTTAGCAGCATAAAGGGAAGAAATCAGTCCGTTGAGTATCTGTTCAATGTATTATAGAGTCTTTTCTAATTTAAAGTTTCAGGTAGGTGTGGAATAGTGTGTGAACAATCTTTGTGTGTGTTTAGCACGTAATAACCCTCTCTACTCCAGTGTTGCGAATGCGATCTGCTGACCTAACAGACACAACACAACACGATTTAGAAACAGCAATGAACTCCATGTTGCAAGTCAAAATGAACCAATTTATGCAAAACTATATGCATTTCTCTACTGATTATTTAAACATGAATTTAACCATTTGAATATTCATCTGTGCTTCACATTAAACTGTAGAATGGCTTGAGAATATTTGAATGTAGTAGGCCTACATGACAACTTTCTAGTGCCTTATTATAAGCTACCTTCATGGCTTTTATTGGCTTATAAATTACACAGAATATAGCATACGTGCAAGATCGGATTTGGATCGGTACCAGTTGGCCAATACCCGATCCAGCAAAAATATGCAATATCTAATTGATGTCTGATCCAAGTATCGGGATCAGTGCAGCTCTATCAAATTCAAGGTCATTTTGTTACTGTGGTTGAAGTATGAAGATTGATCATGGTTATTAATCTTAGCTTTTTCCTCCCATCCTGCAGTTCTGGCTCAGAGAGGTTACCTGAGAGAGAAGCCTTTCGTCAATTATTTGAAGTATCTGCTTTACTGGAAGGAACCAGAATATGCTAAATTCCTGAAGTAAGTAACATGTTGATCTTGTTAATATAATTTTAGTTTATCTATCTAACATTTCTTCTAAGGACCATGAGTGCTTCAAAATAAATAAATAAAGAAAGAAAGATATTAGATTTGTCCAATATCGTGTAGCCCTAGTGCATAATATTTTACTTTTTATTTTGTAAAATACCATTATTCAGCTTAAAGTCCCGTTTAAAAATGTAACTAGCTTAATTAGGCTGGTCATTTGACAACAGGTGTTTGTTTTGTAGACAGTTGAAAATTATATATTTTTTAAGGGGGTGAAAAATATTGAAATATTAAAACTGCTTTTATACCTGCCAGAACAAAGAAAAAATACTTTCTCCAGAAGTTGAAACATAATAGGAAACATCACTTGGAAAATATTTAAAAAGGAATTCATAATTTTTTAGGAGGTCTAAAAGTTTAACTGTATATGGTTGCATTTAAAAATCTATATTGACTCACAAGTTGAGTATGTGTGCTAAATCTGCACAGTTTACGTGAACTTACAAGTGCTATTACAGGGCTCGACAATAAGGACTGCCCGATGGCCCGGGGCCAGCATGGGAGATGCTCGAGCCAGTGTACAGAATGATTACTTGCCCGATCAGGCCAGTGCTGCCTTGTCACAAAAGTTTGGCTGCGACTGTCTGTCAATTGCGTGCAAATACAATCTTAGGGTGCTTTCACACATAGACGTTTGTTTCGGAATCTGTCTTGTTTCCCCCTAGTTAGTGCGGTTTGTTTGGCATGTTTTGAGTCCAGGAATCGCGCTCAGATCCGCTCCAAATCAATCGGTCAGAGATCGCCTGAATGAGGTGGTCTGTGCTCGATTGAGTGGATCGATTGTAGTGAGAAAACAAAACAATCCAACGAACTAAGGACCCAAGCTATATCACAGTGTATTATGATTGTGTAATATCCAAATGCGAAGAGGGAATGATGAGCAGGGCGGGAAATATGCGTTTCATGTCTAATACGAAAATGAAAGAATGCTGAAATATTAACTAGAGCTGTTTATCAGTTAGGAAGATTGACCGAAGTTACCATCTAATCTTTTCATATTTTAATCTTATAATGTGTTGTATTAGGCCTGTTTTGTTCATTTCTGCACTGACAGCTCGAAAGAAAGATCAACATTGATCTGCTTCATGATCTGATTCATGATCTAATACATCTGTTATTTCTCTCTATAATTTAAGCCTATAATGCATAATTCTAGCCAACGTTTCTTTAATAGATTAATTCAATAGATTTTTACAAAACTTGACAACTGAAATGGACTCTGTATGAGAAAGCCTGACGTCTGATTTATATTTGGTGACGATGTATGTGGGTGTCAAATTTAAAGTGCACATTTTCGCTTATAAAATATATACAACTGGTCAAAGGTTTGGAGTCAGTATGATTGTTAAATATTTTAAAATAAGCTTCTCCTGCTCACCAAGGCTGCATTTATTTCATCATAAATACAGTACACATTGTAAAATTGTAAAATGTTATTGCACTATAAAATAACCATTTATCATTTAATTGAATCATTTATTCCAGTGATTTAATGATGAATTTTCAGCTTCATTACTCCAGTCTTCAGAGTCACATGATCCTTCAGAAATCTCTCTAATATTAATTATTATTGTTTTTGTTATTATTATTATTATTATTGTAATAGTAATTAAAGCAATACTGACTGGAGTAATAATTTTATTTGAAACTACATACAATAAAAAGCAGTTATTAAACATTTTAAATAATTTTTTTTTACAATTAATAAATGCCGCCTTGATGAACTGAATAATTTTCCTTAAAACAAACATGACCCTGACCCCAAACTTTTACCGGTATCGTAAATGTGTATATATATATAAAAAAAAAATTATGCTGAATAAAAAGGGTAGGTATTACAATTGTGTTTGGCTTTTGAAACATTATTTACAATACTGTATGTGGCTAAGAAATAGCTATAATTTTTTTTTTTGGTGGGGCCAGTGAAAATTTTGGAAGGGCAAGTAAAAATCTGAACCACTGGCCCGATCGGGCCAGTAGAAAAAATCCTTAGCGTTGAACCCTGTATTATTTTTGACAATATAAAGCAAATTCAGTTTGCCTTATTGTGCCTAAATGTTAGTCACTTAATATTAGGGCTATGTGATCTTGACAAAAAAAAGAAAATGTAATAGTATTCAATAATAAATAAATAATTAATAAATAATTCAATTCAATATTTTTAGAAAATGATCAAATCCATGTAATTCATTATTTCAGGGAAAAGAGAACATCACTACAACTTCTGAAAGTAAACAGCTATGTTTAACAGAAACATTCATTCTTTCAGTAAGAGAGAGATAAGCATTTAACGTCATTTCTACAAGGTCTGATAGGTTTACAGATGAAACATGGCACACTGTTTCCTGCTCACTTTAAACATTATCTTTGAATTAACATGTGATTTATACATATGTAACTTTGGCAAGGCTCATAGTCATAACTTCTGGAAGGACATACTCTTATTCTCTGGGCCACTGTTGAGGTCCCCTGGAAACTTTTTGGCTTTGGCATGGTCACACACTTTTTGTTACCATCAACAACCCTTGTAAGCACAGATAAAACAATTTCTTTTCCCTCCAAGGTTGAGCTACAGCTCATCACTAGAACAGAACAATACATTCACAAGTGACAATCCTAAACTTTAGAATAAAATTAATACTTCTAAATAAACTCTTACTTCATACCTGACATGTGTCTGACCCGTCTGTGTTTTCTTCTCATTAAATAGAGACAGTGATCATAACAGAATACCTAAATTGTGGAGGGGATTGTAAATCTGCTTCAGGAATTATAAGTTTAAAAGAAAAAAATAAATAACTATGAACGGCTCAATAAAAAAATAGACGGTAAGAAAATATAATAAACATTCATATTGCTTTTATCAAAAATTGAGCAGAAAAATCATATTTAACTTTGAATATATTTTTGTGTGAATGTTATTGAATTATATTTTATATATTTGTCTAAGTAGCGTTTTATTGTAATATGAATTATTTTTTATCATGTAATATTTTTATGTATATCCATTTTGCCGTGAAATAGCCATAAGTTGCTGATGTGGCAATAAAAAATTATAAATAAATAAAAAAACATTCATATTGTACTCAGCATATGTATAAACATTTGAAAAGTAATTTCTTTGTTCTTGCCATGATGGCAGTGCATAATATTTCACAATGTTATTTTGCAAGATACATATATTCAGCTTAAACTGAAATTCAAATGCTTAACTAGGTTATTAGAGTTAACTAATTAGAGACATTTTTGGAAAACTTTATTTTTTTGTAGCTAAGTGAAAAACACATTTTCTTAATAACATTGAGCCAAACTGAAAGAAATAAAACTAAATGTAAAAGGAATCAATATGAAAAATGTCCTTCTTCCGTTAAACATCACTTGGGAAATATATGAAAAATAATACAAATTTCACAGAAGTGCTAATAATTTATAATTTCTTTTTTTATATAATTGAAGAGTCAAAAATGAGCTAATGACATTGAGCGTCAAAAAGCCTCTAAACACCACTTGGCTTTGACAGCAAAAGCCGCTATATCCCGAGAACTAATCAGAAGCCGCGATTTAAATCATATGTTTTCAATGTAGCAGCGCGCTAATACGCCAGCTTTTTATGAGATTTTTAAAAGGCAGAGTTTGATGAACTGGATGAGCCTGTCCCACTGTCACTGAATGGCAAATGAAAACGTCCCTTACCTCAAAACTCAAAAACACACTGTACAGTAGAAAGTGTAACATGCATTCATAACGTTCTTTTGCGCAGCGACGCTATTTTGAATGAGTCCGATTTACTATACATTAAATGGCAACACTGTTTCACAAAAGGCGAAGATAAGATGCAGTTCTTTTTTCCCGCATGGATGCTTTGAGGATAAACAAGAGACGAAAAAGAGATCAAGACCTTGAGTATGGTGAGAATGAATGAATGAATAGCAGCTTTTAAAAGTGTCTGAGAGACGTCTCCTTTTTGCCCAGTAGACCTTGTGTTTTATTTGCTAATGTAAGCTATTTTTTAAAAGATAATATAATGTATAAAACTATACATTTATTTATAATACTTCATATTACCTATATATTATATTAATGGACAATGCACAGATATGGATGTTTCACAATGTTTTTACTCTTCATTATTTCAATCTAACAAGCATAGTTTACAATGTTTGCAATGTTTACATTGCTCTACTTACATTAAATCTAAATCTTAAATATCAGAAATGACAACAGATTGTTAAGTATTGTTTAATTAATGTCAGTTTTAATGTTATTGATTAATACACTTGCTTGACAGATTTCATTCATTCATTTTCCTTCTGCTTTGTCCCTGGTTTATCAGGGGTTACCACAGTGGAATGAACCGCCACTTACTTGACAGATTTATGTGTTTTTAATTTTAGGTGGTTTGTGTAATGTGTTTCATGTTTGGTAAATAATTTGCATCTTTAGTGATTTTTCAACTAATTACTGTCTTGTCCCAATGGTGGATTGGTGGAAAATCTACTGTGTTAAAAACTAAAGAATTGTCTAAAGTTACATTTAAAAAAAAAAAAAAATATTTACTAGCTAATAACCTTATTATTCTTATCTATAAAATGAAACTTCTCAACCTAATCAGAGGAGCCTGATAGAAAATGCTCATTTACAAAAAAAGAGGTCTGATGGATTTAAAGGGTTTTGCATCTGAACTCTTTAAATTGTTTTCTGTAGTTTAAATTGATCAGAATATTTCACTAATGGAGTCTAAATCTTTGTGCATGCTAGATATCCTCATTGTCTGCACATGTTGGAGCTGTTGCAGTATGAGCATTTCCGGAAGGAGCTGGTGAACGCACAGTGTGCCAAGTTCATAGATGAACAGCAGATCCTTCACTGGCAGCATTACTCCAGAAAACGCACCCGTTTACAGCAGGCGCTGGCAGAGCAGCAGCAACAACAGCAGCCACAAGCTCCATCACACGCCAACACCACCTCCAAATGAGACTCAAGCTTTTTCAGATGGGCTTTAACATATTTTTACAACCAGACTTTGACTTTCTGACTGCTCTCTGTAGGCCCATAATGTTATGTGTTTGAGCGACAGGGGAGAAAAAATAAAAAGAAGGTAAGAGGAAAGTGAAATCATTTGTATTACACTTTTGTGTTCTAATATAAATTGTTGAATAAACTGGTAAATAGTTACGGATTTAAGATTAAAATCAAAATTTGTTTCTTAATTTGTCAGCTCAAACTCCACTTGTTACATGCTTTAGTTGTTAAATGTGTTTATTATGCTTGGGTACATTTTGTACAAAAACAAACAGAAAATAAAGTGATTTAAAAAAATAATAATCTGCGATTTAATCTCAAAAAACAGAAACTCTGAGAGGGGTCTGGATTCAAACCGGGTGCAGCTGCAAGCTGAGCTGCATGCAATTTTTTGAATGCCCACACCTAACCCCGCCCCAACTCTAGCCCTCACAGTGACGTCCCTACCTCCATTGAGTGCATTGTGTCTGACATTGCATGTCTGAGACTGCGTTCCCAGCTTGCATATACAAGTCTGCATTCAGATACTATTGTAGACTCCACTGTCCACAAGCATCTCACATTCTTCAGTGTAACCAACACAACAGGCCTTTTACAATCCTGAAGGAGGGAAAAGTAAGCCCTCCAGTGGCTGCTGGAATAAAGCACATACATCATGCTGAAAATCTTCCTCTTCCTGGACCTTATTAGTCAGACATTGCAGTCTTTCATTTTGGACCAATAATTCAATTTGAATTTGAACCCACTGTCGGAATCAAAAGTTAGTGTGCAGCCTGAGGAAATTGAGTGAATTCATTACATTTTTACAGAGTAATGTTTGTTTTTTTCATGCACAAATACACAACTAAAATGAAGTAAAACAAAAAGTGATGAAATCTGTATTTTTAGTATTGAATTAAAAATTAGTATTTGTTTATGATGATTTATCTGTGCACATCATTACTATTCTTTTAATATTTGGGATTCTTTGTAATTGGTTCTCAAACTAACATCCTCTTCATCAATATCTCTTTTCTGATTGGTGTTCACTGATGCGATGGCGGGACAAACTGTCAATCTCATGCGATACACTATTAGCAATTTTCACAGTTATGTGTAAGTGAGGATCATTATGAAAAAAACAAAAAACGCAAGGGTAGGCCTGTCACAATAATTAATCTATTGACTTATCGCACAACACATGGCCATGACCTCAATAATTTTTGGTAATGCAATATATATATCATCCATACAAAAAGAAAAAATAAATAAAA
>CAIGQZ010032440.1:2368373-2379783 GCA_903798205.1 Danio tinwini | reverse complement strand
TAGTATATTTTCATGTGGGTGTCTGACAACTTAAAATAGATTTGTTACTTTTTTCTAATTCTTTTTACCAGGTACGTTTTTGTTAATATTTATCATTATTATTATTTATTTGTTTAAGATATGTTTTCACATTCTGATTTCAATGCCTAATTATTAAATTGTCAAAATGACTATAATTAAATGAAATATTCTTAATTATAAAATATTATACGGAAGAGTTTACTTTATGATGCTATCATATTGTCATTCTGCCATTATAAAATGAGTGGCATAAAATGGTTAAGATGACAATAATATTGTTTATCACATTATATTTTGGTGCAATATATTGTATGACCAAAAAAAAGGATATTGTGACAGGCCTACGCCTGGGGAAAAACTTTTTCGGCTTTTGAGAAAATCATTGTGTAAATGTAGCCTAAAACTAAAGTCTGAATTCACACAAATTACAAAAAGGCATTTCTACAAAAGTGCATCCCCTCTAGTGAGTGCCACCTTGTGGTACCATCACAAAAAAGACTCTAAAACTCATTTCTCCCAATCCCATATGGACTGCTGGATCCCTGACAACATTCAAAGGGCATCTAAAAAAATCTATTTCTAACAATATAAGCTTTGTTTTAGTAGTATTTAATTGTATACTGTCTTTTTTTTACAAAGAATCGCTTGATCGCTTGATTCCTCATTGTAAGTAGCTTTGGATAAAAGCATCTGCTAAATGACTATTTTGTTATTTGTATTCAATATTTTGTCTTGTTTTTCAATTTAATCATTTAATCATTAAACTTGTGTTAGAATTTAAATAGATAGTTCAGCCAAAACTGAAAATCCTGTCATCATTTATTTACTCACCCTACTTGTCACAAACCTGCTTGACTGAATTTCTTCTGTTGGACATATTTTGAGGAATACTGGAAACCATTGACTTTTCTAGTATTTGTTTTTGGAAGTCAATGGTTTATAGCTTTTCAGCTTTCTTCAAATTATTCAGTTTAGTGTTAAACTGAAGAAACAATTTAAGGTTAAGAATCACTTGAGGGAGGGTAAATATTAAGTACATTTTTGTTTTTTGAAAGAACTATCCACTTGTTTTTGAAGAAAGTTCCCCCAACATAAGCACCTTTGCCGAACTACATAATCTCTATGAAAAATTCCAAAACATGATCTAACAAATTTTTATTTGATTATTTTTTTTAATTTACTTATCAATCACAAAGCAAAGTGATTTCTGCAACTGTTTTCCAGTTTGTCCAAACATCCTATCAGTATCCATTATGCAAAATCAAGTCCTGCCCTTTTCTTTTCTTCTGTGCATTTCACTTCTGTATATATATACACTTAAACGCCCACTATATGAGATCACCAGTTTAACTGCTTGTAAATGCAAATATCGAATCAGCCAATCACAAAGCAGCAACTCTATGCATGCAGACATTTATCAAGATGACCTGCTGAATTCAAAATAAGCATCAGAATAAAGATGTACATCACAAATAGGAAAGAACAAAGAATCACAACTTTGTGCCAACCAATAATGAAAGTGGATCAATACATCTTCTCCTAATGTTTTTTAAGGAGTGCTTGATGCCTACAGTATGTGCTTCTAAGGTAAAACGTTGTAGATAAAAGTTCTCCTGTTATGTTTTTCTTATCTGCACTACAATGTTGCTAGAATGCAAATGTGCAGCAAACTCACAGAACGATTAGCACCACATGAGGAACTGCTCTGAGCGCTGAGCCTTCAGTGATAGTGAATGTTATTTGGGGAGATGTCGGGGTCCCTTTAATGAAACCTGATCTGTACATGCAGTGACTGCTGTTTATATACTAACCTTGTGTACTACAACAGGAAGCTGCTTCTGCCAGACAGTGTTTTGAGGGTTTCATTTTAAAAAGGCTGACATTTTAAGGTATATGCTTGATTTAATGTATATATATATTTTTAATTGTGTGAATATGTATTTGTTTTATAGCTAACTAACAGTGTTTTTGATCACAGGAAGCTAAGTTTAAAAATGGAAATGAACAGTATTTATACGGAAGATCAGATAAATGGATATCAAAAAGAAGAGAAAGGTAAAGATGCTCAGTTGACTTCGAGAAGCATGTGTGCTGAATGTCTAAGAAAACTCAGAAGACTGTTACCAGTAAATTATAAAGAAGAAGTAATACAGCTGCTAAAACTTGCTGGACCCGTGGTAAGTCTGAATATTATTTTGCTGCATATAAGCTGGGAAATGTATTGTGTATTTTTAGTACCTTAAAAGAAATCAAAACAAAAATATTTTGCTAAAGATTTTTCTTCTTTCTTTTTTAACTTTTCTATGTATTTTTTAACCATTTAACATTTCACTCTAAAGAAAAAAAAACAATTTCTTTAATTTTACTTTTAAAAGGACACTCATTAATATGCTCATTGAAAAAACTGCAATGATTCTGGGGTTGTTTCTGGAATTTTGAATCTTTTGTTTTAATAACCAATGCACAAAAGTTTAACCATCATGTTGCATGTCTCCACTGGTATTTTTGCCCATTCATCTTTAGCAATGAGCTACAGCTCTTTTAGGTTGTAGGGTGTTCTTGGCATCCTACTGTAGTTCCCTCCATAGACTCTCAATTGGATTTAAGTCAGGACTCTGGCTGTATCACTGCAAAACGTTAATATTTTTGTCTGCTGACCATTTCTTCACCACTTTTGCTCTGTGTTTTGGGTAGTTGTTGTGCTGAAATGTTCACTGGTGCCCAATGCCAAGTTTTCCTGCAGGCTGCCTGATGTTGTTGTTGAGAATTTTAAAGTATCGCTCCTTTTTCATGGTGCTATTTACTGTGATTAGGTTCCTTGGTACGCTGGCTGAAAAACACCCACAAAAAGATTAGTGGTTCGTTTCCACTGACTGGTACAGTACAGTACGGTACGGGTCACCTTTATCAGGCTTGCGTTTCCACTGCTAAAAGGATACCAATGGTACTCTTTTGGTGGGCATGGTGTACGACAGAAAGTTGCAGTCGACGTAATTTTCGCTCGAGAAAATGTCTAAAGTAAAGCTGTACAGGTCGCTCACAAATTATATGAGAAGCACTTCTCACAAAACAGATGCTTTAAACATATAAATACTTGTGTATAAATGTTTATTACTAACTTTTCTATAAACATGAGTTGATTATAACTGCAGATCAATGACAGTGCGAAAAAGCCTACTGTAACGTCTGCAATTATATAAAATAAATATATAAATGCAACATATATGAACACATACAGACCCTCACAGTCTCCGATATGTTACCACTTACAGAAAAACTACACACAGCATACATTTAGTCTTTATTTAGGTTTAAAACAACATGAAATAGAGCCCATTCAGTGCAAACCTCTCATGATTAAATGTGTCTTTAATCTTGCAAATCTCATACCACAGCTATGCTGATGACACTCAGATCTACTTAGCCTTTCTGGCTAATGACTACAGCCCCATTGGCACCCTCTGCCAATACATTGAGGAAATAAACAGTTGGATGTGCGAAAACGTTCTTCAGTTAAACAAAAAGAAAACTGAAGTCATTGCCTTTGGGAACAGAGAAGAGGTTCTCAAGATGAATGCGTACCTTGGCTCTAAGGGTCAAACAACAAAATATAAGGTCAAGAATCTTGGTGTGACTCTGGAGTCAGATATGAGTTTCCGTAAGCAGTAACTAAATCAGCATACTATCATCTCAAAAACATTGCAAAAGTTAGATGCTTTGTTTCCAGTGAAGACTTAGAGAAACTTGTTCATGCTTTTATCAGCAGCAGGTTGGATTACTGTAACAGCCTCCTCACGGGCCTTTCCAAAAAGGCAGTCAGACAGTTGCAGCTCATCCAGAACGCTGCTGCCAGGATTCTGACCACAACCAGAAAATCAGAGCACATCACACCTGTCCTCAGGTCTTTGCACTGGCTCCCAGTTACATTCAGAATAGATTTTAAAGTATTATTACTTGTCTATAAATCACTAAATGGCCTAGGACTTTAATACATTACAAATATGCTGACTGAATATAAACCTAATAGATCACTCAGATCTATAGGATCACATAAACTAGAAATTCCAAGAGTCCAGTCAAAGCAGGGTGAACCAGCTTTCAGCTACTATGCCCCCCGCTGCTGGAATCAGCTTCCAGAAATGATCAGATGTGCTCCAACATTAGGCACATTCAAATGAAGACTGAAAACACTGTTACAGCTAATCTGTTTAGCGGTGCCTTTACTGAATGAGCACTGTGCTATGTCCGACAGATCGCACTATTATGACTTTCTTTTATTTTTCATTATTTTATAACCTGTTTTAACACATTTTAATCTGTTTTATCTGTTTTTAATCATTTTTATTTTTTATCTGTTTTTTTCTTATACTTGTCTTTTTTATTCTTGTTTATGTAAAGCACTTTGAATTGCCACTGTGCATGAAATGTGCTATATAAATAAATTAGCCTTGCCTTGCCTTTAAGTTTCATTATTTTGTTGCACTGCAGTAGCCTAGTGCAAAAGTGCTTCAATAAAAAAGATTGGAGCTGTCATCACTTCAGAGACTTTACAGAATTTCATCTTCTGTTGCAATTGTTTAACAATTGGATGATTAAAAAGACACTTTAAAAAAAAAAAACTGAATAAAACCTTTGAATATAGCCTTTGATTAAACCAATATAAAGAAAAGATAATATATCAGTTTGTCATATTACAGGCTTAATAAATTATTACATGTTAAAATATAATAGTGGCCTATATTTAATGGTGCTCAACATTTCTGCTCAAAGTTTGATACACTGTTTAAGTATAAATGCATTTTTTCAAGATATTAATAATTTTTTT
Source organism: Danio tinwini (assembly GCA_903798205.1). NCBI lineage: Eukaryota > Metazoa > Chordata > Actinopteri > Cypriniformes > Danionidae > Danio > Danio tinwini. Next base: position 2,374,937 of record CAIGQZ010032440.1, on the reverse strand, counting down.
TCCAATTTGTTTTTAATTTATATGATTGCTTTCAGTATTTTTTTACAGAACAAGAACACACAAAAATAAACAGCATTTTAAAGTCAGCAAAACTGCTGAAATGATCTTAAATAAATTATTAAATAAATTATAACTTAACAAATGTTACAATTGTATTAACAAAACATGTGTAATTATTACATTAAATGGAACCCATGGATAACGTCTGAGGAATGCGGGGAACTGATTGGATTTTTTTTTTGTATTTTTTTAGGACACATTTTAGTAATAAATGTTACATTAAATAGAACCCATGGAAACAAATTAGTAAACATAGTTGTATTAGTAAAAGTAATTAATAATAGTAACTTTAATAGTCTCTCTGTCTCTCGCTCTCAGCTCTTAGCCTCTCTCACGCACCAGCACTCGTGTGAGGCCCCGGAGTGGACAAAAGTCAAGCGAACGAAGAGAGACCGAATGCTTGCGTGAGAGAGACCGAATGCTGGCGCGCGAGAGAAACCGAGAGACTATTAAAGTTACTATTATTAATTACTATTACTAATACAACTATGTTTACTAATTTGTTTCCATTGGTTCTATTTAATGTAACATTTATTACTAAAATGTGTCCTAAAAAAATACTGAAAAGAAATACAATCAGTTCCCCGCATTCCTCAAACGTTAACCCACAAACTGACACAGGTATTAAAAAGATTCAACGTCAGTCATGTTCATGTTGTGAAACACTATCAAATTGTCCACTGTTGATTATATTAGACTTTTATTTTCAAAAGCGATTTTAATATAGGAAGTCCTCGGCTATGTAGAGGCTATTAATCATAAATTGAGTGTACATAGTTTTACTTTAGGAAATGCAGTCTTGAATTTACAAACAGTCTGCAAGTACCGGTACAACAGATGTAACACATTGATCAAATTTAGTTTTCAGTCACGTTGAAAGTGATATTGAACTCGTTTAGTTTTGCCTTCATTCGTTTTTGATGTCAGTAGTGACATAAAGCACGAGTCTTCAACACATGATTTATTTACAACACGTTTTTAAACATAATAGTTTAACTAATTTCTAATAACACTTTTTTTTATCTTTACCATGGTGACAGTGCATAATATTTGACTAGTAATTTTGCTAGATGGTTGTATTTAGATTAAAGTGTAATTTAAAGACTTTACTAGATTATGGTAACTAGGTAAGTTAGAATAATTAGTCAAGTTATTGTATAACTGATTTGTTGTGTAGACAATAAAAAATATACAGTAAATAATTCTTAAGAAGGCTAATAATACTGACCTTAACATTGTATTTTAAAAAATTAAATACTGCTTTTATTCAAGAAATAAACTATAAGAAATAAGACTTATCGAATCACTTTTATTGTCACGTCATCAGCAGCACGTGCGCTATGATGAGTGAAAAGCTTAGATTCTTCTTATTAAAATTCTTATTTTGACTCCAGAAGAATTATTTTTGTTTTACAGGAAATACTGTGAAAATTTCCTTGGTTTGTTAAAGATCAATTGGAAAACATTATTTTAAATGAATGGGAGGGCAAAAAAAATTGACTTTAAAGTTTACAGGTGCAAAAATGTGCCTTGATGTACTTGAATGTTAGAAATGTGTTATCCACTACAATACAAAGTTACTTGTCAAATAAATTAACAAGAAAGATTATTTTGAGCATGGGTAGCACGGTGGCACAGTGGGTAGCACATTCGCCTCACAGCAAGAAGGTCGCTGCTTCAAGCCTCGGCTGGGTCATTTGGCGTTTTAATGTGGAGTTTGCATGTTCTCTCCATGTTGGCGTGGGTTTCCTCTAGGTGCTCCAGTTTCCCAATGCAATCTCACGGCAATTTGTAACTTTTCATTTAGTGGCTAATTCATATGAATTCGTATGATCTAATTCGTACAAATTAGTACGATTTGCTCATCACCCAATGACAGTTGGTTGGGGTTAGGGGTGGGATTAGGTGCCACGCCTCCTTTTTAAAATCGTACATTTTCGTACGAATTCGTACGAATTAGCCACTAAACTGACAAAATGTAAAATACTTACGTTTCCTCGTGAGATCAGGCTGGGTTTCCCCACAAGTCCAAAAACATGTGGTATAAGTGAATTAGGTAGGCTAAATTATCCATAGTGTATGTGTGTGAATGAGAGTGTATGGGTGTTTCCCAGTGAGGGCGCACCAATACTCGGCCTCTCTCAAGCGCCAACACTTGGTCTGTCATGCGGCAATACTCAGTCTGTCTCGCGTGCCAATACTTGACCTCTCTCGCGTCCATTCGGTCTCTCTCGCGCGCCAATACTTGGTCTCTCTCGCACGTAATTGGTCTCTCTCTCACGCGTGTAGAGACATTTGGTCTCTCTCGCGCGTACATTGGGTATCTCTTGCATGTACTCGGCCTCTCTCGCGTGTACATTCGGTCTCTTGCGCGTACTCAGTCTCTCTGTGTTTGCTTGACTATTGTCCACTCTGGCGCCTCATACACTTGGCCCTTCTCATGCGCCAACACTCACGCTGCTTCCGAAACCTCATACTTCCATACTATATAGTACACTAAAATCAGCATGCAAGCCGAGTTGTACTGTTTGTGAGAAGTACCCGGATGACTTACTACTTCCGGCGAGATTCTGAAGTGCGCATCCCATGCACGCTGTGCTATCCCATGATGCCCCACGAGACAATTCATGAATGGGAGTAAAGCGACACAACTGATGCAGGTAGGTCACGTGACCATGACAAAATGGCAGATGTAGTATGTCCGAATTCTCACATTTATACTGTATAGAACGTACTTTTCTAACGGCCGAGTAGTATGTTTAAATAAAATTTTTGGACGCAGCCTCAGCCTCTCTCACACGCACATTCGGTCTCTCTCACACGCACATTCGGTCTCTCATGCACGCACATTCGGTCTCTCTGCGTTCGCTTGACTTTTGTCCACTCCGGTGCCTGATATGTAGGCACCTACAATGCGCAGCTGCAGGTTCTCCCTGAGCTTCTTTGTCTTAGCCATGACTGTCCACAAACCAACAACAGATAACTGTTTTTTACCTGCTGTGTTGATTAAAACAGCAGTTCCCAACGAATCGGGGTAATTAGGATGCTTTAGAACAGCTTGGATTATTTGGAATGGTATACAACTTTGGATTTTCCTGTAGACTGCAATTTGCAACATGGACATACCAGCTTTTGTTCAAAGGTAAATAAATACTAAGAAATGTTTTTTTTTCCACAATGATGCCTCTTGTACATCATCTTATTATCTTTTTTAAGAATCCTGTCATTTCCCGTAAAAGAAAAAAAAAAAAAAAAATTGCTGGTTGAATAAAAGTAAGTTTAAGTCAGAGTTTGTGAGGGGTATAAATAATTTCAGGCTTGACTGTATATATATTTTTTCATGCAGTTTATCTCTCAGCTGATGATCTTTCTGATCAGCTTCGTCAGCACTGTGTTCTGTGGACACTTGGGGAAAACTGAATTAGCCAGTGTGGCTCTGGCTATTGCTGTGAGTTTACAAAAATTTACTTATTTAAAGTATCTTTCATTAAAGCACTCGTTACATTTATAAATGCATCTTTATTGCTGACAGGTTATCAACGTGTCGGGCATCTCCATCGGCTCTGGACTGGCATCTGCATGCGATACGCTCATCTCTCAGGTCTGATAGTCAGTGTAATATGAGTGTGAGTTGTGCTCGGGTGTCATTGAATTGAATTGTGTCTCCTGCAGACGTTTGGCAGTAATAATCTGAAGCGGGTGGGTGTGATACTGCAGAGAGGGATTCTCATCCTCCTGCTAGCCTGTTTCCCTTGCTGGGCGCTGCTCATCAACACAGAGCCCATCCTGCTGGCTGTCCGACAGAGTCCCAGTGTGGCCAGGTCTCACATTCAACTCATACACTTTATTCAGACCATTTCAAATGGAAATTATTTAAGATTAAATAATCAAAAATGTTTAGTAATTATAAAATAACTCAATAATTACGATGATATTATTTGGGATTACGTGTTCACAAAAGCAATCAGACGAAGACCGGTGGCTTGTTCCAATACAGAAAGCAAACTACTTTTTAGTTGATATAATTAACATATATTATTCTATACAGTGCAACGGTAACTATTAAATAATAACTTTACTCCTAAAGCAAAATAGAAATTCTAATTCAACTCAAAAATACTGCATTATTAAAAGGTCATATTTTGTTATAGGATTATTTTAACAGGATTAATTCAACAGTGATAGCATTGGACAATGATAACTGTTTAATTTGAGTGTCTTTGAGTGAATTTGAGTGTGTGAAAAGCAAACAAATAATCTTGCAATACTTGTTCAAAGATTTATTAAATGTCATGTTACGGACTTTCATCAGACATTTTCATCACAGAAATGTCTGCCCCCCCGCCTATCTATATGCTGACAAACATAGCATTGAGAAAAGTAAATGATGCAAGTATTGTGAAATAAGTTATAAGAAATAATGTAAGAGCAGTCACAAACATGTGTCAGTGAAGTTTTGTTAACTGTGAACTCTTGTTTCTTTCTCTGTCAACAGTCTGTCACAACTCTATGTGAAAATATTCATGCCCGCTCTGCCTGTGAGTGACACATTTCACAGTATCACTTACACCTGTATTCAAATGTTGTAGCTACCTCAAATATTGCTAGCTGCTAATCAGATTTGCCAAAGAAGCTATGTGCAATGAAAACATATTTAATGCAATTAAAGTGTTTAAAGCTTGTGTTGAAACACAAGTAGTAGTTTTGCAATTTAAATGAGTTTTATTTCAATTTATATTAAAGTTTTTAAATTGGCTATACATTTCAGTTTATTTGTTAGTTTAATTTATGGTTTTGTTAGTGTTTGTATTTAGTTTTTATATATTCAGTTTTAGTATTTATAGCTTAATGAGGCAGGGTGGCTCAGTTGTTAGTACTGTTGCCTCACAGCAAGAAGGTCGCTGGTTCGAGTCACGGCTGAACTAGTTGGTGTTTCTGTGTCGACTTTGCATGTTCTCTCAGCGTTCACATGGGTTTCCTCTGAGTGCTCTGGTTTTCCCCACAGTCCAAAGACATGCTCTATAGGTAAATTGAGTGTGTGTGTGTGTGTGTGTGTGTGAATAAATGAGTGTGTATGGGTGTTTCCCACTACTGGGTTGCAGCTGGAAGGGCATCCGCTGCGTAAAACATAGTAATACATGTAATAATAAATTTTATTAATGTAGAGCCTTTCCAAAGCTCAAGGACACTTTACAAAGAATGTAACAAAAATACATAGTACAAGCAAACATAAGTAGAGACAACATTAGGTACACAAACATACAGTACAGCTGAAATAGTTGGCGGTTCATTCTGCTGTTATATACAGGGAAAATGAATGAATGAATTTATAGCTTAGTCAATTTAACTGAACACATCCAGTGTACACCAAAGCAAGGTTTAGTGTTTGCACAGCTTACGTTAACTCTTGTGCAAACCACTTAGTAATAAAAATAAAATAAAAAATTGAACAGACATTCAGTTCAATTCATCTTTATTTGTATAGCGCTTTTACAGTGTGGATTGGGTCAAAGCAGCTTCACATGAAGAATATAGTGAATTGAAAGTGTCAGTTCAGTTTTCAGATTTCAAGTTCAGGTCAGTGTGGTTTAATAGTCACTGCTAAGAGTCCAAACACTGAAGAGTAATCCATCCATGCGCAGCTCTACAAGTCCCGAACCATGCAAGCAAGTGGCGACAGCTGCGAGGAAAAAAACTTCACCAACCCACATTCAACCCAAAACCGTATAACAGCAGCTTAAATGTAAAAAAGTAGACATTATTAAGAATTCAGTCAAACTTTTATATATTAAAGATCATTTGAAAGATATAGTTAAACATAAGCATTTTATATTTATATAGGGAATGTTTTTTGAATATAAATGTGTTTGATTGATGTGTTTGGCTATAAAAGCAATATACAGGACAGGTATTCTGTAAATTGCACAACAGAACAGAAGTGCTTATTATAAATTAAGGTAAAATGGTTATAATTTTGTATGAATATTATTTTATTACAGCTAGATTAGCCATTTCAAATTAGAATTAGATTTTTTTTTATTAAAGGTGCCATACAGTGGTACATAGTAGATATTATTATTATTATTATTATTATTATTATTATTATTATTATTATAGAACTGTATTTTGTGAGTTTATTGTATTGTATATTGTATCATAATTATTGTAATTATATTATTTTATGTATAGAATTGATATCAACCTCTTAAACAGATTTCTGTCATTCTAGAAAAATCACAGTAAAAGCTGTGTGATATTACACCGTGCATAAATGTGCATTAAACACTTATATTAAGCAGTCTACATCTGTTTGTTGCTTCATTACAGACATACTCCTCAAATTTCATAATATACACCAAAACTAACAAAATATACATTTAAACAGACTTTATGCCTCTTCGGTGAATCACTGGATATATTTTTTATCTATTTATCTCAGGGCTCCCAATAAATATCTGGAAGTATAAATTATACCTATAAACTATATATATATATATATATATA
>CAIGQZ010032440.1:2351870-2367973 GCA_903798205.1 Danio tinwini | reverse complement strand
GAATTTAGAATTTATGAATTTTTAAAATGTAGAAAAGAAGATCGAGTGATATAACAAACGGCAATATACATACAAATTAAATAAAAGTAGAAAGGGTGCATTTCAGGACTTGGGCCCCATTGCTAGAATTGCTTAGGGCCCCCAAATCACTAAATCCGCCCCTGACTATTACTCAAATAGACTCAAGAACGAGACGAACCGCTGTAATAAAAATATTATTTTCACAGACTGGTTGAGCACTAGAGACTTTTTACGGACAGAAAATAACATTATAAAAAAACATTTAATGGACAAACAAAAAAAAGGAAAAATTGTTGTTATTTTGATTGATTGATATTTTAACATGTTTTTCTTACTAAATGTGTTTAATCTACAGGCTACTTTTATGTATCAGCTACAGGGATTATATCTTCAAAATCAGGTAATCTCCATTGTCTTGAAAGTCTTCTATGCTCTCCTCAAAATGAAACTTAAGCTCTTGTTGTTGATGTGCCCAACAGATTGCTCTTACACTGATGCTCTTTTTTTAGGGTATTATCTGGCCTCAGGTGATCACAGGAGCCGCAGGGAACATCCTCAACGCTTTAATAAATTACATCTTCCTTTATCTGCTTGATCTTGGTGTGCCGTAAGAAGCTGCCTAGATTTGGTTTACTGTATATTATATTATTAGTCATCATATTTTACATCAGATTTTCTTTATTCATCTCTCATTTGTCTGATGTGTTTACAGAGGATCTGCTGCTGCAAATGCAATTTCCCAGTATTCCTTGGCTGTGATTCTTTATACATACATTCGGTGTACGAGTCTGCATAAAGCCACCTGGGACGGTGAGAGCCACCTGAAAGACTAACAGCACACACACCTTGTAACTACTAGTTTGACTGAAAAAGACTAAAAGACTTTGCATGTTTGTCTTTTGCCCTTTTTTAAAAACTGAGCACAAGAAGACCAATTTTAGGATGAATTTTCTAACTTTTGGGTGTCATTTGCTTCCCATTACATTGGCTATGAGAGAATATAGTTTGTTTTGCAATTTGATATAATTGTTAGGTATCATACTACTTTAAATTTCTGTCATACTCATAAATACATGGTTTGGAATCGACTGCACTTTTTTTATACTTCTTGTAATTCACTATTAGTTTTTACTTATTTAAAACAAAAAAAAAACTACTTGTATGATGTAAAATAAGGTGGATAATAGACTGTATTGTATGATATAATTAAATATAGTATAGTATGATATAATTTAGCTTATCACTGGTTTTTATGGGTGCTGGAAATCATTGAAAATGCTCTTTTCAAGGATTTTCAAGGTTCAAAAAGTGCTTCAATTATGGATTAAGTGCTTGAAACGTCTTGAAATTGTGTTTCTTGTGTGTTTAAATAGTTAATAAAAATTATTTACATAAAATAACTTTTGGTTTTTGCATAAAATTAAAACTCTAAAGTCTGCACATGTGCCTTCAGCATAGGGGTGTCCAAACTCGGTCCTGGAGGGCCGGTGTCCTGCATAGTTTAGCTCCAACTTTCTTCAACACACCTGCCTGGAAGTTTCTGGTATACCTAGAAAGAGCTTGATTAGCTGGTTCAGGTTTGTTTAATTGGGGTTGGAACTAAAATATGCAGGACACCGGCCCTCTAGGACTGAGTTTGGACACCCCTGCATGCATGATCTGTCTGTCCTTTTTTTTTTTTTTTTTTTTTTTCTGTGGCCTAAATATTAATTTATTAATTATTAATTATTAATTTAGGATGAAAGATTACATTTAAGATGTGAGTACATTACATTTTTTAGAGATTAAAGGCTTATTTCCTTTCTAATACTATTTTTGCTTTAGACTAATGCTAACACTATAATACTATAGAATACTATAGCAAATAGCATCATATATAATGTGAAGTATTTGTAAAATATGTCATTTGCTACACTTGCAAAGTGCTTAAAAAGTGCTTAAATTTGACTTTGAAAATGTGTAAGAACCCAGTTATATTGTTTATTAGTCTACTATTTTATCAGAAATTATATATCTCCCATGTATTCTGCTAATATTTATCATTATCATTAGGCTGGTCTTGGGATTGTCTGCAGGAATGGGGCAGCTTCATCCGCGTGGCTCTTCCCAGCATGCTCATGCTCTGTGCTGAATGGTGGACGTATGAGATTGGTGGATTCCTGGCAGGTTAGCAGACTATAGTGCTTTAAACTAGTTAATCCTGGTTTAACCTACTTTATGTTTTACCCATTGCTCATAATTTACCAAGAGATAACAATTTACCCAAGGTTAACATTTAATAAAGTTTCACACTGTGCAATCTGAGATGTCCTGAGCAAATTTGACCTAAAAAAGGACATTCACTGGTTGAAGGCAGAAATGCTCTTTTTTTTAATTCTGTTTAGGGGTAAAATTAAGTTGGATCTTTAGAAATTTCCCATTAGCAAACATCCTGACCCCATCCGCACTGCTCTCAAATACAAAACAATTTAACTAAGGGAGGTAAGAAAATAGCAGTAAAGAAAGCATCTGGTAACAAACCATGTGCTTTAAAATAGATGTAACTTATGATATGCTTAAAAAAACATCTCTTTTATCTCTGCTAGGAAAGGACTAAGAAGTGATCTTAAATTTAAGAAAATTTTACAATTGTGATCTCCACTGTATTTTGGTTAGTATATTGGCAGTGTTAATACAGCCATACTTGCTAACCCCATATTATGTGGAAAAAAGCATAATTTCATTGTGGTAACTTCATTGGCATAGATTATGATGTTTTTTTTTAAGTCATAAAAGTTTGAAAGTCTTATAATAACCCCCAGTAACACTCCGGGGTTTTTCCAATGAGTATTTCAGTAAGTGTCCTATAAAGGGTTAAGCACAGTTTGAAATTGTGTGAAAAAAATGATTGATTATTTAATCGATTTTCATTCATGCCATAACAGTATTTGACTTGTAAGGCAAATTTTGGTGTATTATGTCCATATACTTTCATTGCAGGACTCATCAGTGAGGTCGAGCTGGATGCTCAGTCTATCGTCTATGAATTGACCAGCATTATGTATATGGTACATTATAAAAAAAATCCTTACCTTTTTGTTGCTATCTTTACAAGTCAATTCATACAGTCATGCATTTTCTTTTCGGCTTAGTCCCTTTATTAATCTGTGGTCGCCACAGCAGAATGAACCACCAACTTATCCAGCATATGTGTTACGCAACGAATGCCCTTCCAGCTGCAACCCATCACTGGGAAACATCCACACACATTCACACACATACACTACGGACAATTTAGCTTGCCCAATTTACCTATAGCGCATGTCTTTGGACTTGGGGGAAACCAGAGCACCCGGAGAAAACCCACGTGAACATGGGGAGAACATGCAAACTCCACACAGAAATGCCAACTGACCCAGCTGAGGCTCGAACCAGCGACTTTCTTGCTGTAAGGCACAGTGTCGCCCTATTATTATTATTATTATTATTATTATTATTAATAATAATACTATTTTTTTTTACCAATTTAAAAGTTTAACATAAAACAAATAAATTGTTTCCACTTATTTTTAACAAGTAGTAAGCAGAAAAAAAACATTATTTTAAGTGTATGAGGATTAATCTGGGTAAACTGAGAGACTTTGACATATACAATAGTAGACTAGTTCATGTTTAGAACTCACTGGAAGTTATTTTTCTTTGTTTGTCATTCAGTTTCCTCTGGGATTTGGGGTGGCAGCCGGTGTGAGGGTGGGAAATGCTCTTGGAGCTGGAAACACAGAACAAGCCAAACTGTCTGCCAAAGTGTCTTTAATCTGTGGACGTATGTGCTCATTTCTACAGCTTTAACGGGTCCCGAATATGTCTCATTTTGGTGGGAAACAACGTGATATCACACCAAAAAGCAAAGGGCTTTTCTTACTTAGAGTTTTTGTCTTGATTCTAGTCCAATTATCTAAAAATTCTTATGTTAAGAAGACTAGACAAGCAAAAAATGTTTTCTTGTTTTCAGATTAACAATTCAAAATTAAGTGAGTTTTTCTTTAAAACAAGCACAACAAATTACCAATGGGGTAAACTAAATAATCTTGCTTTCACTTTGAAATAAGTTTATTTAATTTACCCCACTGGCAGATTATTTAGCTTGTTTTAGGGGTAATCTCACTTAATTTTGACTTAAATTTCTAGATATTTTTACTAGAAACAAGACAAAAAAGTAAGAAAAGCATTTGTTTTTGCCATGTATGTTTAATGTTACACATTTGTTTTTATTCAATAGCTGATTCCTTTCTCCTCTGCTGTAGTGCTTGTCTCCTGTGTGATTGCAGTCATAATTGCAGGAACAAACAACATTATTGGATACATCTTCAGTAAAGATGAGTGAGTTGCCTTTAGTATAATCTTTAGTATTATCTCACAAGGCTTCTTTATTTGAAAAGCAACATTTAAAGGGATAGTTTTCCCAAAAATTGTAATTTACTCATCCTCACATATAAACCTTTATACGTTTTTTTTTTCTTCTTCTGTTAAACTCTAAAGAAGATATTTTGAAAAATTTTGTAAACCTGTAATTATTGATATCAGTGGTAGGGAAAACAAATACTGTGAAAATCAATGGTTACAGGTTTTCTGCTTTCTAAAATATCTTCTAAAACTTAAACTGGTTTGAAACAAGTGAAGAGAGAGTAAATGATAAAAAAAAATTCAATTTGGGGGCGGGGTCTATTTTTATATGACATTATATAATGTACAATTTCTGAAATTTCTTTTTTAGCTAAATGAGGATAAAATAATTGAGAATAGCATTATAATCTGGCTCCATATCTTTCTTTATTGAAGAGATATTGTCCTCAGAGTTTCACAGGTCATGGTCATGTATGGATTTGTTCATCTGTTTGATGCTACTTCGGTAAGTTTATTCATTTTTAAGCCTCTTTCTTATTTTTTAGAGATATATGGATTCAAATGAAACAAAAATGGTTAAAGATATCTGCTATTTGCATTATGTTTTATATTATATATATGTGTGCGTGCGTGCGTGCGTGCGTGTGTGTTTTGGAGGCTATTACAGGTGGCATTGTCAGAGGTGCTGGAAAACAACAGATTGGTGCTCTCTGTAACATGGTGGGATATTATTGTGTGGGATTCCCAATTGGAGTGTCTCTGATGTTTGCTCTCAATATGGGCATAGTTGGTAAGAAACTGACACTTGCATTAAAACTATGTTTTTAAATATTAAAAACAATATGCATAAACTTTTAATTTTTATGAAAATGAGTGTTGCTGCTTTGCTTTATGGAACTTAAAAGAAAACTCAAACAGCCTGACCTCACAAGGAAATGCAACTATTTTACATTTTGTCAGTTTAGTAGTGAATTTCTATGAGTTCAGTCGTACAAAAATGTACGATTTTAAAAAGGAGGCATGATACCCAACCCTGCCCCTAAACTCAAATTTTATTGGTTGAGCAAATTGTTCTAAACTGTATGAATGTGATCGTACAAATTCATACGAATTAGCCTCTAAATCAAAAAGTTACTAATTGCCGTGAGATTGTGTTTAATTCAACATTCATTATTTTGTATTGTAGTACAGCAAACTGTTTTACCATTTGTTATAAAAACACCAGTATCTATTTTCAGGCTGCTAGTGCAAAATTATACAAAATTATATATTTGTTACTTATATTTATTTCAGAAGTGACAATTCTATTGTTACAAAAGTAATTAAAGCTTTTATGGGGATCTAAGTTATCAGCTTTATAGGAAATTGTGGCTAGTACATATCATTTAGTAGTTCTTTATTTTGTACTAATGATAATTGTTTAAATATAGGCATCATAGTATCAATTATTGGATAATAAGTGTTAATATATACTAGCATTTCTTTTATTATTTAATCTTTTATACTTTTCATTTTCATTCAAGTTTCGACTTGTGAGGATGCAAGCAACAGACAAATATGAACAAAATAGCATTACAAAATTTTAAGTCCATTGTTAACTGTCTTTGACCTTTGAAAAGATTTTGAGGGAGTTTTTTACATGAAAACAACAACAGCCTTATCAATAGAACATTATTGCCTAATTTTACCTGAAATTATTCTGTTAAAGGAACAATACATTCATTATATAAAATAAACGAGATTAAAAGACAAACATGTTTTAATTAACCACAAAAAAAAAGAAAAAATAACTGCATCAAGTAGCCTTCCCAATGGGATGTGTTTCAAAAGTATAAGATGATGGCAAAAAGCAATGTCTGTATGCTTTCGTTATTTTAAATAGGATGTCATGGGATGTCACTTTTCACTCTGGTAAAATTACCCATAATTTAAAAATAAAAACCGTTTAAACTAATGAAAACCATTCAAAAGCTTTTACTTGTCATTGCATGTTGTCCAACATGTCTATAGAAATGTTGTATAGTCTGAGTCAAATCAAAATGTACAGTGTTTATGTTGCTAACGTGCATTGTTATTCTTTAGGTAAATAAGTAATCCACACAAGTTAATCCACAGAAAATCTATTTTTTGGGGTTATTTTTTTCAAAGTCTGATTGCTCATTTGCTTCCACATTTGGAGTGTCGATCCCTCACGGTTAACATCAGTTTGATGGCTTCAGTCACAGTATACTTAACCATGCCTTTTACCATTAGTTTGCTATGAGGAGTGACATGCAAAAAGAAAGCCTCTCCCCTTCTCTATATTCCATTTCGGTTGGAAGTAAATCAACTTTGTAAAAAATGTTGGGACAGTATGGAAATCGCAAATAAAAAAGAAAGTAGTAATTTCTAAATTTGCTTTGACTTGTATTTCATTGCAGACAATGCAACAAACATTTATTTAATGTGTTCCTCGTGATTTTTATTGTTGTTGTTTTTTTCTTAAAATAAACACATTCCAATTTTGGTTCCTGCAACACATTTCAAAAATGTTGGAACAGTAAAGTATTTACCACTTTGTAGAGTTGCCATTCTTTTTAACAATACTTAAAATACATTTGATGACTGAAGACAGCAAGTAATGAAGTGTTTCAGGGGTAATTTTGTCCTATTCTTCCTGCAAACAAGTTTTAAGGTGGGCTATAGTATGGGGTCTTCATTGCTGCATTTTGTGCTTTATAATACACCACACATTCTCTAATGGAGAAACGTTGGGACTGCAAGCAGGCCATTCAAGTACCTGTATCCTCTTCCTCTGCAGCCAGGATTTTATAATGTGTGCAGAATGTGGTTTTGCATTTTCTTTTAGAAATATGCATGGGTGTACCTGGGAAAGAAGGCAGCATATTGTAATCCAAAATCCCTATGTACTTTTCAGCATTAATAAGGCCATAACAGAAGTGCAAGTTGCATTGCCAAGAGCATTGACACAACCCAATACCATAACAGACCCTGGCTTTTGGATTTGTTGCTGGTAACAGTCTGGATGATCCTTTTCTGAAGCATGCAACATTAATTTTTTCCAACAAATACCTGAAATACTATTTCATATGACCACAGGACATGTTTTCAGTGTGTGATGGTCCATCCCAGATGCTTCCAAACCAATAGAAGTTGACAGCGCTTGTGGACACTGTTAACATAGGGATTCGTTTTGGCACAGTACAGTTTTAACTGGCATTTGTGGATGTACCTACGTATTGTGGTACTTGACAAACATTTGCCAAGTAGTCCTGAGACCATGTGGTGATATAACTTACAGATGAATGAGGATTCTTGATGCAGTGCCACTTGAGGGATCAGAGATCAAGGTTGTATAGCCTAGGCCTGCGCCCTTGTCCTTTACACAGTGAAATTCCTCCAGGTTCCTTAAATCTTTTAATTATGTTATGCACTGTTGAAGGTGGAATATCCAAATGTCTTCCTATTTTTCCTTGAGTACCATTGTTTTTAAACATTCTAATAATTGTTTCTGGTGTATTTGTTGGCAAATTAGCAATCCCTTTGCTCCTAAAGGACTAGACCAAATCATGCTGCTTTTGTACCAAATAATAATTACAATAACCTGTTGACATCATCTGTTTCAAATCACATAATAATTTAACCAATTTACCTGATAACTAGCCATAAATTGCTCCTGTCCCAATTTTTTTTGGAATGTGTTGCAGGTCTGAATGACAGTAAAGACTGCATATTAACAAAGGAAATTTCTCGTGAGTAGATGTTATCATGATGGAGCGTGAGGGTAAAATTAGCATTGAAGATTGGAAGCAGGATTGAATTTAATCCGCAAATCAAGTGCTTTGCACACACCTGGTAAGGCTGGCCTCTGTGTTGCACATGCCACTCGGTTGGGCGGGCGGGTGTGACATAACCGTTTTTTTTTTTCACCGTAGTTTAAAGGCTGCTGCGCTATTCATGTCCAAGCAGAGGCTGCAACTATAGCCACTTAAATTAACCATGGACATTACCACGCGATGGAATGTCACTTTAGATGTGCTGAAAGTGGCATTATTGAAGTGCAGTACATATATGTAAACACCAAAATCAAACTATTAGGCTACCATCGTGTAGGACTTTTAGCCGCATTTTGCGATAGGATAGTCCACACAGCTGTTTGACACAATATTCTCTGCACCTACACACATCTCTAAGTGCGCACACACGTACTGAACTGCTGGAGACTCAACACACCCACCTTCAACATTACCGAACACGTTTATGCTGTACGTGAAAAGCGGACGTTTTCTTTTCCTGCTTCAAGTGACCAAATTCCACACAGGGACTAAAAACGCTTTTATATGTGTGATGTAGCACAAGTATTAAAGCATGTTCACGAGAGAAAAAAAGAGAGCACACCATCCGCCACGTAACCAACACTGTTGCATACATCACGTGCAGAAATCACGCCATGGACATTACATCAAAATGCCTACTTGTTTAATAAGGCCTAGATTAAAAAAATAATGGCCAAATGAGAACTTTTTTGTCATAAACTACAGCAAAACAACTTGTCAAGAAGAAAATAAAAAAATGAAACTATGCGAACTGAATAAATACAGGAATGGAGAAAAAAGAGCGCTTTATTATCAGCTGTTAGTCAGCGCCCGCTGTTTTTTCTGGTCATTGCATTTGCTGTGTATTTGCAGTCAATCGTGTACGAGTCACATTTAAAAGATGATAAATGTAAGCAAGTCATCAAAAAAAAATTGGACACTGTCAGAAAATCCAAATTGACCATCAAGGACTGCAATGTAAATACTCTGAAATGCTATATGAGAAAAGCCTGTCAGTAGAGTTTGCTATATTCTATTTAAATATTAACAAATATTTTGCAGTGTTTGCATGTTCATTGCATATAATTCAATTTAAACTAATATAAAACTATTGCATACATAAAATTATGGGAATAATTATTGAAATTGTATATATAAAAATTGAAGTAAATTCATTACAAGTTAATTAAAAACCACCTAAATTGTTTAGCATTTTGTGTTTTTTATTTTTTTTTTATAAAAATCTATTTTTAATTCATATATTAGCAAAATATTTGAATTCTAAGATTATTCCATTGATATTCATCATGAAGGATTTCTTTAAAATAGTGTAAAAGTCTCGTCTCATCTCGTTCTCGTGAACTCAATATCGTGTCTTGTCTCATCTCGTGGAGTAGGCGTCTTGTCACACCCCTTGTAAATGGCTTTCCATAGTGTCACGATCACCAGCGATTTGACAACCAGAGATGGCTGGTAAACACTCACATTCACATGAACTAAAAATCTGCTGGTTTATGACTACAGATCCCAGTCATGCAACACACACACACTCACCTGCTCCAAGTCACCATTGATTAGACTCACACAGCTGAAGCTGCTCACAGACTGATTACTTGGACTATAAGCACAGCTCAAACACATTCAATGTTGCCGAGTCTTGTTATCTGTTATAGTGACATTACAACAAGTTTCCTTTTTCTTGCTTTGCCGTGTTTTTGACCCTTGCCTTGTTTTCTTGTTTTACTCCTGTCTTCTGCCTGCCTTGTGACCATCTGCCTGTTATTTTGACTACGTCTCTGGATTTCCCTTATACTGTACATCTGTTGGCTCCTGTGTTGATCATTGCTTGCCTGATTATCCTGTTAATAAAACCCTGCATTTGGATTCTCACCTCTGTTGTCAGTGTCACATCACAGCGTTACACATAGTAGTAGACAGATGTCTGTTCTGATATTGTTTGCAGTGGCACTGAAACATGTCCATCAATCTCCTCTTGTCTCAATCGTTAGGCCTCTGGATTGGGTTTTTTGCATGTGTCTTCCTACAGTCTTTGTTCTTCATCATCCTCATTTACAGACTAGACTGGAAAAAAGCAACTCAAGAGGTGAGCTATTGTTTCATCCACGTTTTGTAGTTTGTTTTTAGCGATGAAGACTAAAGTTTTTGTCTTCTCATTTTCAGGCTTTAATCAGAGCGGGTGTTCAAGTCACTGAGACCAAATATGAATCCTTTGGTTTGGAAAACAAAGGCTGCACTGAAGGTACTTTCTGTCTGTGCTGCTCTATATGATGGTGTTTATCATGTTTCTTTCAGTAATGACTTTCTTTGTTGACCGAGTACAGAAGCAGCACAGGAAAACACTGAAGAAGGCCAGACAGATACAAACACAGACCTAGAAGGACTCAGTAAAGGAGAAGGAGGAATGACAGACACTGTTGCATTGGTCACAGTTGGAGAGGTCTTGACCGGCAAACAGCTCGCTGTTCGTCGAGGACTTGCATTTTTCTTTATGCTGCTTATATTAATTGGAGGAATTGTGTTAAATGAAGTACTGATTAGATTTCTTATTTGAGCATCTTTAATACAGAACTTTGTCTGCACTGAAAATGTCAAAGCTGTGAGTTTCTGAATGTGTGATATGTACTAGTTTACAACATGCTAAGTTATTGAAAATGTGAAATTAGACATGTCAATAAAAACTATACATTGTCTGCTTTTTGTGTTGTTGTCTTCTTTTAAATACTTTAAAGCCACATTCTTAACCCCCTGTTTATTTTTTTCCCCCAATTTCTGTTTAACGGAGAGATTTTTTTCAACACATTTCTAAACATAATCGTTTTAATAGCTCATTTCTAATAACTGATTTATTTTATCTTTGCCATGATGACAGTAAATAATATTTTACTAGATATTTTCAAGACACTTCTATACAGCTTAAAGGTGCTGTATGTAAGCTTTTGACTCTTTTAAGCACAAAAATACCATAATATGTGTGCAGATATTTAAGAAACATCCCAAGTGAACATACTTGTTTAACTGAAAAACAATGCTGAAGTCAAATATTCTGCTTTGAAAATGGCTTTTCCGTGCTGGAATGCTGTCTTTGTTAAGGTTAATTTAACCTGCACAATGCCAGCTTAGCCAATTATAATTCAGCACCTCGGGTTGCCTTGTTGGAAAACAGCGTATTTCAATCATTAATTCAGAAAGACTCTGAAAGCATGTTTCCGTGAGCAAAATGTGACAGTATCAGTGGACAGTATCAGATGTTGAAATGAGACAGATTCAGTTCCACATTATTGGAATTCAGTTAATTAATTAGCAAATGATCTAAATTTTATGAACGTAAACATTAGGTGAGCAGGTTACATAGTAACCGCGTGTCCTAACAACACGCTTTGTGGCGAGATACGCAGTGATGAGCAATGTGGCTGTTTGCACCAGACGAAACACGACAGAAATTTCAATACAGCCATTCAGAAGCACAGAATATGCACTCACTCACAAAACGGTAAGGTTTAGAATCTATTTAATACATGTAAACCCTCTTTACAGGGCCAGAGCAAGCCGAACTGCTGCTCTAGGCAAAGGACTATCACGCCGCCCTCAACCCAAAAGTGACAACGAAACCAGTTCATGAAGTGGGGGGAGACCAGTTCATGAAGTGGGGGGTGGCAGGGGTGTTGTGTTGATGTTGCGGATGAAAGTCAATACATTGGGTTGGGCGGCGGGGCGCGTTTGCCGCCCTCACTATTATCTAACCGATCCCTCCTGCCGAGATGGAGAGTGGGTTTACAGCTGTGGGCTGTGGCCAATCCTAGATCTGTGCGCTTTGAACCACTGTCTTTACAAGCTGCTGCTCAAAATGCTTATGCAGAAGTGCATCCTCCGCTGCGTTCGTCCTCGGGATTGGTCTGCAGCAATAGACCTGAAGGATGCATATTCATGTCTCCATTCTTCCACGCCACCGTTAGTTTTCTGAGATTTGCGTTTGAAGGTCGAGCCTGGTAGAGTCCTCCTGTGGCGAGGGGGCGTGGCCGAGAGCCGTGGGAGCGAAACGAGGCCCGCCACAGATGAGATGCACCTGTGGCGCGCACCTGCCTTCAATCCCACGGAAGGAGCTCTGGACTATAAGAGGAGGAACGATGGCAGAGGACAGGGAGAGAGGACCGGGCCCGGACATGTTGTGTTACTTTTGTTTTCAGTTTGACGGCAGTCTCCGTGAGGAGCTGCCGTCCTTTTGTTTTGATTTAGACGGCAGTCTCCGTGAGGAGCTGCCGTCCCCTTTTTTAAATAAATATTTATTTAAACAGCGTCGGTTCTCCGCCTCCTTCTTCCCGGCGGCCAGGTGGCCGTGAACTTCATTACACCTCCCCTTCAGGCTATCTCTGTCTCCGCGGGTCTTCAGCAAGTTCGTGGAGGGTGCCCTAGCGCCCCTTCGGCTCGTGGGCATCCGCATACTCAATTATCTCGGCGACTAGCTTATAAAATTAGCCAACTCTTGGGAGCAATTGATTATGCACAGAGACAAGGTGTTTCAGCACCTCCACCTATTGGGGTTTCAGGTCAACCGAGAAAAGAGTCAGTACATTGGGTTGGGCGGCGGGGCGCGTTTGCCGCCCTCACTATTATGCCAGACCCCTATTATGCCAGTGTTGTGTTGATGTTGTGGATGAAAGTCAGTACGTTGTGTTGCGTGGCGGGGCACGTTTGCCGCCCTCACTGTTATGAAACTTCAATGCTATGTGGAAAAACTTCCACTATGGGGATTTCATTCAGAAAGCCAATCATCTAAAGGAGTATGTAAACGGGCCAATGAAATGCCAATGAGTTGGCAGCTTCAGCTTGTGCACCTGATGCTCGTTGAAATAAATTTGGCTATAAGAGCACAGTGCAATCAAAGCCAAAGCATCGTTTTCACTTCAGAGACTTCAACAGCCTTCTGAGAGAGTTGATGAGGGTTCCTCCAGCTTAGTTTCAGACAGAGAGTGAACGAGAGCGATCTCCCGGTCCAGAGTGTGTGTGTATTGTTGCGAATTTTCTAAAAGAGCAACAAGGTCGTGCAACGCATCTTTTTCAAGACGTCGCTCCTACTGTGCGTTTCTGAATGCGGTGGTTTCCTGTCATCGGATGATGGGCACGAGCACTGCGTTTCATGTCTGGGGGTCCAGCATGTTAATGCGGTGCTCGCAGGCAGTGCATGCCATCACTACGGTGGCATGTCTGTTGTGCAGTGAAGATCACGGTTTGCTCTTGCAAAAGAGCAACCCATCCCAGTTGTCCATCGCTCCCGCGGCTGGACACTCGGGCAGATCTGAGGGTCACAGTGGGAGTAAATCTGCCGCCCTCGGGCTTGTGGACCTCTCGCTCCTCCATGCACTCCATCCAAGCTTTGAGTGAGAGAAGCGCTCCGTCCTCGGATGGCCACCCTCTCACTTGATGACACCGAGGCTCAGATGTCCACCGCTGCATTGGAGAATGAGCTGTCATGATCTGATGAAGGATCACCCCCTCAGCTCCCTCCCCTCGGGAGCGAGCGCGGCAGCCGATCTGGAAACAGACATGATAACCATGCTTTCCCGTGCTGCTTAGGCTGCGGGCCTGGAGATGGTTTATCTCCCAGCCCCGCAGCCGGACCGACAAGATGGGTGTCTGTGGAGGACTAAAAAGACAAGACCGCCTCCCATCCCTTTCTTCCCGGAAGTGCACAGTCTCCTCCACCTCACCACCCTTGATGTTGGGCAGCCAGGGAGTACGAGTCGATTCCCCAGATTGAGAGTGCCTTTGCGGGCCCGCGTGGTGCCTCCTTTTGCTAGAGTCAGCCTCATCTCCTGTCCAAGGCGTGTCGGTTTTCTGCCTCCCTCCAAGCCAGAGCCCACACAGCCGCGGGCCAGGCAGCTTCCACCAGCTGCATGAGGGTGGTTCCGACCCAGGCTTGTTACAAGCCCCGCACCGCACCCGACTGAGCTCCACGGACCCCAAGTCCGCTGCGTGTGCCCTGGGAAGGACGATGGCCACATTAATAGTCCAGGAGCGCCACCTTGGGCTAAACCTGGCAAAAACAATATGCACAGACAGACTCACCCATATACCAGTCTGGCCTGTTTGGTGACACCGTTGGTGGATTCACTCAGAAGTTCACGCCGGTGCAGTCGGATACAATTGGCCATCCATAGACGGGGATGTAAGATCGCTCCCCCCTGCCAAACCATCCACATCCACTGCTTGTCGCGGAGAGCGCTCGGCCAAGTGACAGCACCAAACACCTTGTAGACAACCAGCGCTCCCCGTCCCAGGGCGCCGTTAAGTCCGGTTATCGGACCGCAAAGCGCTCCTAAGACGGGCTATCCGGAGAAGAAGGAACTTGCTCTCTCCCCGGTGGGGTGCCGGGCTCCTCAGAGAGAGCATTTTTCCCTTCCCTAGATGTGACAGCCCGAATACTACCAGTCTGGGAAGCGATGAAAAGCCTTCCAGCTCGCAGGATCAGTGCACTTCACCAGTGGTTCACGAGCTCTGGGAGGACGGTCTCCTTTCTTTCACACCTCGAGCCCTCCGCTCCGGAGTCTGGGTGCAAGGTGAGAGTGAATCTCTCGCCTCCAGCTCTTCCGCAAGACCCCAGTGCTCCCCGGATCAGCACTCCCACTCCGTGTTGCCCCACTGCTGGTACGTCAGCGATTGTAGCGATGTGTCCATTAGCGAGAGCTCTGCCTGCCTGGTTAGTACAGGACAGCCCTTCGCAGTGGCTCATATGCAAGATCAGACTCGGCTATGCGATTCAATTCGCGAAATGGCCTCCCAAGTTCACGGGTGTCTATGTCACCAGGGCTAGCCCTGTGCCCGCCCCTGTCTTGTGAGAGAAGATTGCAGTACTCCTGGCTAAGGATGCAATCTAACCGATCCCTCCTGCCGAGATGGAGAGCGGGTTTACAGCTGTGGGCTGTGGCCAATCCTAGATCTGTGCGTTTTGAACCACTGTCTTTACAAGCTGCTGCTCAAAATGCGTATGCAGAAGTGCATCCTCTGCTGCGTTCGTCCTCGGGATTGGTTTGCAGCAATAGACCTGAAGATGCATATTCATGTCTCCATTCTTCTATGCCACCGTTAGTTTTCTGCGATTTGCGTTTGAAGGTCAAGCCTGGTAGAGTCCTCCCCTTTGGGCTCTCTCCATCTCCGCGGGTCTTCAGCAAGTTCGCGGAGGGTGCCCTAGCGCCCCTTCGGCTCGCGGGAATCCGCATACTCAATTATCTCGGCGACTAGCTTATAAAATTAGCCAACTCTTGGGAGCAATTGATTATGCACAGAGACAAGGTGCTCCAGCACCTCCACCTATTGGGGTTTCAGGTCAACCGAGAAAAGAGCAAACTCGCCCCCGTGCAGAGGATCTCTTTTCTCGGGTTGGAGCTGGACTCAGTCACCATGACAGCGCGTCTCTCCGGAGAGCGCGCTCAGCTAATGTTGAACTGTCTGAGAGAGTTTGACTGCAAAATAGTGGTCCCACTGAAATCTTTTCAGAGGCTCCTGGGGCATATGGCATCCGTAGCTGCTGTCATGCCGCTCTGATTACTCCATATGAGACCACTTCAGCACTGGCTTCACGATCGAGTCCCCAGACGCACATGGCACGTGAGCACACACATGTGAGTGACTCTCCCTACACTGTGACGCCGCGCCCTCAGCCCCTGTAACAACCCCTCGTTCCTGCACCTGAGTGCCTCTGGGACAGGTGTCCAGACATATTGTCTTGTTTGTTTTGAGAGATGCTTTCAGCATGGGCGTAATACGCAAATACGCATTTCTCAAGTGAGCCTACTCGCACAGATACTGTGTAAAGTCAGGGAGGTCGAGGAACAGCTCTCGTATTGCGCCTCTCTGGCCCAATCGGAC
>CAIGQZ010032440.1:2338195-2351470 GCA_903798205.1 Danio tinwini | reverse complement strand
ATATAAATTTACCTGCATTTGTTTAATAGATGAACAATCGAGTTTTAATTATAGTGCTACAATATTTATTTTCTAATTTAAAGTATTATTTAAATGACATCCAAAGACTTATTTTGTGGGCTTGGACATTATAGAAAATGAAATCAAAGAGCATGATTTTAGTAAGTGATGTGTGGTTTGGTTGCCAGATTCATATAGTTTACCTGGTTTCTAGTTTCTAAGCAATGAATCAAAATGAAAGGGTAAAATAACTTTAGCTAATGTAAATAAATATAATAATAAAATTCCTGTAAAACAGACATGAGATAAAGCCACAGTTTCTCTTCACACACTTTTTCAGGATCAAGTTCATTATTTTTTAGCATTTTGTTATGACCATAGGCCGCTTTTATGCGTCAACTGATTTTGGTGTGGCGTAAGCAGCTCTCTAGCTTATGTTTGACATCGGTTTGCTGTTTATTGTTGGTTTTTGGCACAGACATCCAAACAGAATGTCTAAATTAACCATTCCACTTCTGCTCTCACACTTTTCAAATGTTGTTTGATAAATTTCAGCATAATCTTACATAACCTGATCTACAGTCAAACTATCATAACAGTGTTTTGAATGATTTTTATTTTTTTTTGGTTTATTTCGTTATTGAGATGAAAGAGTGTACAACAGTTTACAAATTTATCCGATGCTAAGTTTCAGGTTCATTCATTCATTTTCTTTTTACACAGTGGATGCCCTTCCAGCTGCAACCCATCACTGGGAAACACCCAAACACTCTCTAACACACACATACACTATGGACAAGTTTTTAGCTTAACCAAATTTACCTATACCACATGACTTTGGACTTGTGGGGGAAACCAGAGCACCCAGAGAAAACCCACGCCAACACAGGGAGAACATGCAAACTTCACACAGCAATGACAACTGACCCAGCCAAGGCTCGAACCAGCGACCTTCTTGCTGTGAGACTACAGCGCTACCTACTGCGCCGCCACGTCACCTAAGTTTCAGGTTGACAAAACTAAACAAATCCAACCCAGTTAAGATCAGCTTTAGTTGTTTTACGAAGTTTGATGTTTACCTTTTCTGTTAACTCATGGTTTAGTAACACAGTTTGCTGTTAGTTCTGAAAAATGGTGGCGCATGCAGCAAATAGCCAATCACACAAGACATGAGTGGGTTAGTTTGTGCCATTTCTCGCGAGAGAGTAAACGCAAATCACTTTTCTGTTGAAGATTAAAAAATATCAATATTAAATATATAATGAATTTACACACACATCCACAAGGCAGAAATAAACATTTATAATAAATAATCATCCCGCTTTAATAATGTATGTTGACAAACAGCTCAAAAGAATTGTTTTAAAAGCTTTATATAAAGCATATTTATATGTGTATATTTACATTTTAATTTAAAGCCATTATTGTTATTTGGCAATTTAAGACTATATAATATTCAAACATAATACAAGTATAAATAATTGTAATTTATGTAATATAAATAAATTATTAACAATAAAAGACAATTTGACGCAAAATTACTTTAATTTGTAACAAATCGGGGTCTGGGATTTGTTTTATTGCATCAGATATGACACTTTACTCAAACTTGATTGGTCCTTGATTTGGGTTTACAATCTCTAACTCAGAATAAAACCTGCTCTTTGGTAGGTTAGTCACATAGTGTGAGATACCATGGTGACAAAACCTGATTAAAACCAACAAACTAAAACCAAAATCCAAAATCAAATATGAACTTACCTGTGTAAAAACCCAAACTGCTTTTATGCAACAGGCTATAGTTAGTATCTTGTCATTAATTGCTTATCCACATTCTGTTCCAAAACCCAGAGACCTTAGTTTATCTGCAAACAAATGGAGATCATTTTTTGATGAAATGCGAGAGCTCTCTGACCTTCTGTAAACAGCAAGATGTCCAAAAAAGGTACCAAACAAGCCCATGTGTCTTCAGTTGTTCAATTGTAATGTTATGAAGCTGTCAGAATACTTTTATGCACACACACACACAAATTTTATTCAACAGTTTCTTCTCTTTATTGTCAGTATTGAATACACTGAGGAGAAGTAAACTTGAATAAATTGTTGTTTTTGTGTGCACAAGAGTATTCCCGTATCATAATGATACAAGTAATATTGCCACTCTTGCTGTCTTTGGAGGTTCAAAGAGCTCTCAGGTTTCATCTTAAATATCTTCATTTGTTTGCTGAAGATGAATGAAGATCTTGGTGGTTTGGAAGAACACGAGGGTGAGTAATAATGAAAGAAATGTCATTTTTGGCTGAACTAAATTGTACAAGCAGTCCTTTAAAGGAATAGTTTACAATATTTATTTTTTAGGATATCCAACAAGTACATGTCAGCCAAAAAGAAAATGAGGGTTTGGACCCTTTTCTCCATTTAATGTAAGCGATGGAAGTTCAAAATCCATAGTGGTGGTATAAGTCATCTACAAAAAAGGGTATCCAAGTCTAACATAACAATCAGTAATTTTGAGAACATGCTTAGTTTCCAGCTTTCACTATAAATTAAACCAAAACAAAAAGTTACATAATAAAACAAACTTTCATCTACAGTATTTCTCTACTTATTTACTTCTAGACTTAATTATTTACTATTTTGCAACATTTTACCACGTCAGCAAAGTCTCAGTGGCCCAGGAAGAGTACAGTATGTAACAGTTCCGTAGCTCAGTATGATCTGCCTTTTTTAAATATTTGACTGAACAGTGGTTTATTATATTACTCTTTAAGATGATTTCAAGATTCAGGCTTCTGATGAGTCATGAGATATCGACTTTTTTATGTCCCTATAGATCTGGTAGATTGTTTTGAAATCTGCAGGCTGCAATTTTAGATGGGAAGGTAAAATTATGTAGAATACATACATTTATTTCATTGTTTTATTATTTCATTCATTCATTCATTTTCTTTTCGGCTTAGTCCCCCCCATTAAACCGGGGTCGCCACAGCGGAATAAACCGCCAACTTATCCAGCAAGATTTTACGCAGCGGATGCCCTTCCAGCTGCAACCCATCTCTGGGAAGCATCCTCACACACTCATACACTACGGACAATTTAGCCTACCCAATTCACCTTTACCGCATGTCTTTGGACTGTGGGGGAAACAGGAGTACCTGGAGGAAACCCACACGAACGCAGGGAGAACATGCAAACTCCACACAGAAACGTCAACTGACCCAGCCGAGGCTCGAATCAGCGACCTTCTTGCTGTGAGGCGACAGCACTACCTGCTGCGCCACTAAGTCGCCTGTTTTATTATTTCTCACTTTGTTTTTCTTTGGTTACCAGATAAATAAATACAATACACTGAGAACTGGCTGTAGTAGTATCATCAGGAAAAGCTTATGGATGTTCATCTTACAAGACCAGCCATGTATAGTGCTTTCAGCCAGGGTTTGTTAAAGTACTGTAACTGTTATTCACTCTAACACATCATTTGGCTGTTCTGCAGGAATGTGTTTTATTCATTTTAGCATGCTCATGCATTGTGTTTAATGGTAGATAAATAAGGGTGTTTGATTATTTTATATACATTTAAGTGAAATATATTCATATCTTTTACATTTGTGATTGGTTTTGTTGCATTTTATGCATTTGTTTTATTTCAATTAGGCAATACATATAATATAATATATCCAGGTTTTTTTTTCCCACAGATAGCTGTTTTCATGTCTTTAACTACAGAAACCAAACACCTAAACTGTATAAACTTCATAAATGTAATAAGATGACATGGTATTGCTCTTTGTAACATTGCAATATATTATTTTGAGGAATTCCTAATTAAAGATTCCTTGATACACACCTTCAATATAGATGCCAGTGGTAAGAAAATGAGGGATGTAAGCACAATTAAATCATCAAAGTTATTTTAAAAGCTAAACCTGCCATGAATGATTCGCTACAGTAGAAGTTTACTAATAAAAATGTTTTACAGCACATTTTAAAATCCACAAACTATGTTGGTTCTTTTGACCTTTTTCTTTGAATGTTGGGGTCCCTTTAATGAAACCTGACCCGAGCACGCAGTGAGTCTGTTTATGTAATAACCTCGTGGAGTTGAGCAGCAGCAGGCAGGGCTAAACTTACTACCACACTCTATTAAGTGTCTCCTCTATGACATCTTCACAGACGTCCTTCTGCAATGAACCTCTAACACAACATTGAGCGCAGTACATTTCGTGCAGATGCTCTGCTGTTCTGTGACCAACTATAAGCTGCTTTGTGGAAACTGAAAACTGTATACATAACGAAAATGGACAGTATTACCAGTTACAACGTAACTCAGGTGAATGGAGACACGAAACAGGAGAAATGTGACGATGTTCTGTCAACGTCAAGTACACAGAAGTTTTGTGGAGGATGTCGCAAGAAACTCCGGAGTTTGTTACCAGTCAATTATAAAAAAGAAATTGTAGAGCTGCTAAAACTGGCTGGACCAGTGGTAAGTATGAATAGTGTACATATTTATAAAAGCTATTCCAGTTTAAAGTTATTTAAACAGATTAACTAACTGATATAAGTATTTATTTCATTTCAGTGCAGTTTTACAATAGAGCATATACCCAATGTCATATTTGTTAATATTAGTTAACTACATAGTGAAATCTTTCTAAAGCATTCGTTATCTTGGTTATTTTAATGTCGTCATTTTACTAAAAACAACTTTTGATTTAAATATGACAGAAGTAAATCAAACGATTACACTTTATCAGACAGAATGGTCAGTTGACATTGATTTTTGAAGATGACATCTTTAAAATTAAGGTTCATCAGATACAATGTTTTCATGTGTATTTAATATTATCAGCTATACTTTATTGGATGGCAATTTAAGTTCAATGTTTTGTCCTTTTTATGACAGTATTTTCCATACTATTGCCATGCTGAAAAACCATAGGAAGAGAGATTTTTGTTTTGCATCTAAAATGCATCTAAAAACTCATATTAATATTTTGTTAATCAACTATATATATATATATATATATATATATATATATATATATATATTTATATATATAATTAGTTCTGAACTAATTGTCAGATTCTCAGTTTTGTTGTAGAATAGGGAACATGACATAAACATATATTCACATACTGTGGTTTTAATAATGAAAAATTGCAAAAGACTACTACCTGTATCAGTTCCTGAAAATGTTTCTCTTCTTAATGCAGTTTATCTCTCAGCTGATGATCTTTCTGATCAGCTTCGTCAGCACTGTGTTCTGTGGACACTTGGGGAAAACTGAATTAGCCGGTGTGGCTCTGGCTATTGCTGTGAGTTTGCAAATGAACTTAAATATAATGTCTTTCATTAAAGCACCCATTGCATTTATAAATGCATCTTTATTGCTGACAGGTTATCAATGTAACGGGCATCTCGATCGGCTCTGGACTGGCGTCTGCATGCGATACGCTCATCTCTCAGGTCTGATAGTCAGTGTTCAGTAATGTGAGTGTGAGTTGTGCTCGGGTGTCATTGAATTGAATTGTGTCTCCTTCAGACGTTTGGCAGTAATAATCTGAAGCGTGTGGGTGTGATACTGCAGAGAGGGATTCTCATCCTCCTGCTAGCCTGTTTCCCCTGCTGGGCGCTGCTCATCAACACAGAGCCCATCCTGCTGGCTGTCCGACAGAGTCCCAGTGTGGCCAGGTCTCACATTCAACACATTAGATTCCTAAATCTGCTGATTAAACAGTTGTTAGCATAATACAGTGGTAGCAGATGATGCAAGTATTGTGAAATAAGGTTAATCTTGATGTCATATAATGTGTGACAGTCACATGAATTTACAGTCCTGTCAGTTTTGTTTGTGACCTCTTGTTTCTGTCTCTCTCAACAGTCTGTCACAGCTCTATGTGAAAATATTCATGCCTGCTCTGCCTGTGAGTGACACATTATACATTTTAAATATTAATTCATATTATAAAACAAAAATAAATGTTGCACTATAACTTGGTAATAATAACTGATATAAATATTTTTCAGGCTGCTTTTATGTATCAGCTGCAGGGACGGTATCTTCAAAATCAGGTAAACCCAGACTCTGTATGCGATGTGTAGTTTGTACATAGGATACACTTCACTAAAATGCAGTTACATTAAAGGAATAGTATTGTCTGCTATCAATTACTTACCCACGAACTGTTTGAACCATAATATAGAGTTTTTTTTTTTCTGTTAAATACAAAAGAAGATATTTTAAAGAATGTTGGAAACTCGGGCTGTGCAATTAATGGAAATCGAATCGCAACCACGATTTGAAACGTTGCGATTAGCTAATCACAAGAGGCTGCAATATGAAATACATATGTATTATTTAATTCCCCCCGACCAGAGAAAATGTGTGGCTGCCGTCTGTATGTGATGGTCTTACTAGCCAATTGAGTGAGCACACTTTCGTTCTGCCTAATCAGAATTGTCAGAATGCCCACAATAAAAACAAACAAAAAAAAACCAAACAAACAGGAAAGAGTGGACAAGTGGGATGATGACATTTGTTGCTTTAGAGGCATTAATAGACTAATTAATATCAAAGAAAAACAGGACATCGGTAATATGGGAATATTTTGGTTTCAAAGTCACAGACACAGAACAAAAACAGGTTATTTGTAAGAATTGTTGCCACAGCACGAGGAAATACAACAACCAGCACCTAAAAAAGCACCACAGGCGGCTATATGAGGAGTGTCTTGCTAAAAAGTTAACTGAAAGTATTGCCAGTTACACTCAATCTGGTAGCAAGCAACAACAAAATACAATTTCAGAGTTGTTTCAGCCATGTTATTTTTCTGAGTGTTCTGTATTTTTATAATTATTATTATTATTTTTTTATTTTTTACTCCCTAATTTGAGTTACTAAAAGGTAAGGTCATTTTATTTGTGTTTACTGTTTGCTCTAGAGAGAAATAAGTGTTTCATTTCTGAATATTTCAAAACCAATTTGAATAAATGTTTAGGCAAGTTGATATCTTTTCAGTTCCTTTTTTTAACACTCACTGCATTTTAGCAATAACAAGCTATGATACAGATTATTGAGCTGAAGCTTAACTACAAAATTAAATCGCAATATCTGTTAGATATTAAAAATTAGATATTTATTGATATCTTATTATGATATATTGACATCTAAAGTAGAATAAACAAATATTATGGAAGTCAGAGGTTACAGGTTTTTAACATTCCTCAAAATATCTTCTTTTGTGTTCAACAGAACAAAAAAAAACATTTATTCACTGGTAAATCAATGATGACTGAATTTTAATTTTTGGGTGAACTATGACTTTAAAGAGCAATTTCCACCTGATTTAATGAATACAATTTTGTTAGTTGTGTAAATTAATGTTTTTAAGTGATTTAGGAATAATATATAATGATTTTGACTTGAATAATATTAGGCAACATACAGGATGTTCTGATTTTGGTTATTAAGTTAAGGTGCACTCTTGGAACTGCGTCTTTTGTTGGTCCTGGAACAACATTCCTGTTCAAAACTAAACCCTAAAACCCTCACCATAGATTAATAGTTAAGGGAAATTATGGGTCAATTAAAAGGGCGTATAAACCTTACATCGAACTTGATTTCTGAATGGATGATTGGAATATTGTTTAAGGGTTCACCAGAAATGTTTATCCAGTTACTTGCTGAAATCACATTGACCTAATTTGGATGAGACTGTTATTCAGTGTACATGAGTGTGAGATTGTATGTGTATGTGTATTGTTTGTTTAGGGTATTATCTGGCCTCAGGTGATCACAGGAGCTGCAGGAAACATCCTAAATGCTTTAATAAACTACATCTTCCTTCATCTGCTTGAACTTGGTGTGGCGTAAGAAGCTGACTAGATTTGTTTTAGCATGTTTCCTGGAATCTTAGTTTGTTGTCACTTTTTAGATCCTTAAAAGTAATTATAAGATTGGACTTGCATTTCTTCTTCTTAATAACTAATAGAGGATCTGCTGCAGCAAACACCATTTCCCAGTATTCCTTGGCTGTGTTTCTTTACGTATACATCCGCTGGAAAAACCTGCATAAAGCTACCTGGGATGGTGAGTGTTTATTATTTACTTTTTTGAAGAGGCCGTATGTTTTATGATCTGAAACAAAAAGAAGAAAAATTGTATAATGTTTAAGAAATTTGTATAAATGCATTGTTTATTAATAATAATAATAATAATAATAATAAATATAGCTGCAAGCAGCAATTGCGGGGCCAAGCAATGCAGAGGCACCATGAAAAGCAGTCCAGAGGCCATGAGCAGCAAGCTCTATAGAGCACCAAATCAAGTGAAACAATGAGTTCTGAATACATTTGAACTTCACTTAACTGGAAATGCAAGCAAAACACAAGAATTTGAATAATTTATTGGTTTATAACTTTTGACCAGTAGGTGGCGCTGTTACCAAATTTATGTGACATGGTCAGTGTGAGGGGACAATGACACCCGTTAAGTTTTGTGTCAATATGTATAAGCGTTGCACTGTTACAGCCTCAGATGCAGTTTGGCTTTGTACCAGCCCATTTGTCTGTGCAGTAAACAACAACCGTATTGCCTATCAACACAAAATTGATAACTTTTTGCCAGCAAGGTCTGAAGATCACATGAGTCAAATTTGGTGAAAATAGAACCAATGGCCTAGGAGGAGTTTGAAAAAGTGCGTTTTTGAGCAAATTCAAGATGGCGGACAGAAAGTTTTGGCAATTATGGCATATGGGGTATCTATGTTTTCAGCATCACCTAAGGAATAATTTGAGCTCAATTTTGTCATATTCAGAATATGCAGTCAAAAGTTATCAATGAATTGTTATTAATAAATAATGAATAGTTTATAACTCTTGACCCATAGGTGACGCTGTCATTAAATTTTTATCGTTTGTTCATTGTGATATGACAATGACACACCTGAAATTTGGTGTCAATATCTTTAGGCATCGCAGAGATACAGCCTCACATATGTTTGGCATCATGTCAGCACATTTGTTGGTGTAATACACAAAATCTACTAAGCCAATCGACACAAATTTGATAACTTTTTGTCAGCATGATCTAAAGATGATCTGAGTCAAATTTGGGGAAAATCGGACCAACGGTCTAGGACAGGGATGGGCAAACTCAGTCCTGGAGGGCCGGTGTCCGGCACAGTTTAGCTCCAACTCTAAACAAACACACCTGCTTATAGATAATTAGTGATCTTCGAAAGTTGGAGCTAAACTTTGCAGAACACCGGCCCTCCAGGACCGAGTTTGCCCACCCCTGGTCTAGGAGGAGTTTGAAAAAGTAGCGTTTCAATTTGCATAACAATAGCAGACCAGAAGTTGGTCAAATTATGGAAAATTTGGTATCAATGCGTGCATGACCTTCCAAGGAATCTATCAAGGCCAGTCACGTGACAATAAGGTAACGGTGTAAAAATAGTAATTTATTTTCATATAGCACCATAAAAACATAATGGGGTATATGCACAGCTAGTGTTTTTCAGCCAATGATAAACTTCTGGTGAAAGCTATATATATATATATATTTTTAAGGTTTCTTTTACAGCATCAATGTTAATGTAATTACAATAAATTCAGTTAAATAAACTTAAGCATTCGTTTAGTTGTTTAAAAAAATGAGATGAAAGACCGTATAACCGCTAGCGCTGTCAGGATCAGCAGGCGAGAAATTCCATTGATAAAACTGGGGTAAATAAACTGTCCTATTTTAAAGACATGGCCGGAAAATGCAATTTAATGTAGTGCTTCTTGTTCGGTCTAAGACCGACTTTATATTATATATCTACCAGGCAGTGAAGATCACTGATTTTCTAAGAAATCATACCTTAAACGTGGCAATTTTATAATGGAAAGACAGTTTACCGGAAGCGATGAGGCTGACTGGCTGAAATGAAGTCTGTGTACATATAGCCAATTCTTAAAGCGATTTACACATAAAATATACAAGGATAGTATAAAAACTATCCAAAGGTTGTGCAAAACTATATAAAAATAAAACAAGTCAAATATTAACACTGCAAGTTAATTTTGAGACAACTGAGAGGATTCTTGCATGCATAAATCTGGTTATAGAGATAGATATTACTGTAATTTATTACATTTTTTTTTAATCAGTTACATTATTTTTACCTAAAACGTTTTCGCATTGCAGAGTTATTGAAAAGATGATTACATAACTTGCAGGAGCAATGTGTAACAGGTTTATGTGCTGTGCAGAGCATGTTCTTTTCCTTTTTAATATTTGACCAGAAAGCGTAGTGTACTGTGTGACTTTTTAAGATAATCCAGGGGAGAGTTCACTAAAATGTTTCTGACGAGTCACGTGTCATCAGGTTCATTCTAAAGGATTCCCTTGGGTCATGAAATATTATGGAATTTTAAAAAGTGTATGGGATGTTTATCTGGGATGTTTATATATACAGTTGAAGTCAGAATTATTAGCCCCCCTTTGAATGTTTTTTTTTTATTTGTAAATATTTCACAAATTATGTTTAACAGAGCAAGGACATTTTCACAGTAGGTCTGATAATATTTTTTATTTCTGAAAAAGTCTTATTTGTTTTATTTCAATTACAATAAAAGCAGTTTTAAATTTTTTAAGAACCATTTTAAGGTCAAAATTATTACCTGCCTAGTTAACCTAATTAAACTAGTTAAGCCTTTAAATTTCACTTTAAGCTGTATAGAAGTGTCTTAAAAAATATCTAGTCAAATATTATTTACTGTCATCATGGCAAAGATAAAATAAATCAGTTATTAGAAATGAGTTATTAAAACTATTATGTTTAGAAATGTCTTGAAAAAAAATCTTCTCTCCGTTAAACAGAAATTGGGGGGGGGGGGGGGGGGACTGTATATATTTTTTTCCAAGACATGCAATATCAAGGATTTTTGTTTGTCACTTTACATTTTAGTTTCCTTTTATCAAAATGTTATTTTTTCTGTACCATAATTTTAATATTATTCTGTTTCACACCTATTGTCATGGTTAGGCTTTTATCAGGTTTTTCATTTTTATTTCTTTCATGCTTATGAACTGGCAGTCAGGGAAGTCAAATGCAGTCACCAGACTCTACATGTTAACTTTAGGCTAAAATGCCATAATCAGTGATGGAAGTAATTAGTTACTGTAACTAGTAACTCTTATAAACACTTATAAAGTACTTCCATTAAATATTGTACATACTGTATGCATATACATTGACGGTACATACATATTCAACAGTTTCACATACATCAATACATCAATTCAGAGAAGCAGAATATTTTCATATTCTATAAATATAATTTGCAGAATAATTCAATTTAAAAGGTTACATTTATCAAGACACATTGCAAGATCACAAGATCAATCCACATCTTCAAATCTGGGTGTCATCTTTAATAGAGCTCAGTGTTTTAAAAGCCATGTTAAGTCTGTTGTTCGTACATGCTTTTTCCATCTGAGGAACATTGCAAAAATCAGAAATATTGTTTCAAAGGAAGAGATGCTTGTCCATTATCTCTTCACGGTTGGACTATTGTAACGCTCTATTCACTTGTCTGAACAAATCTTCTATGAAGCTGTTGCAAGTTGTGCAGAATGCGGCTGCGAGGCTTTTAACCAACACTAGTAGGAGGTAGCGCATTACTCCTGTGCTTAAGGCTCTTCATTGGTTTCCTATTATTTTTACAGTAAACTTTAAGATTCTGGTAATTACATACAGAGCTCTGCATGGTCAGCTCCCCTTTATATTCAAGATCTTTTACATTTTTCACTCCTGCGGCCGGTCTATGAGGTTACCTGGCAAAGGCTTTGTTGCCATTCCCAGAACATGTCTTAAGACTAAAGGTGATTGTGTCTTCTGTGTTGTGGCCCCAAGGCTCTGGAACTCTCTCCCTCTAGCACTGAGAAGTCTGGGATCAGTTGAATTTTGTAAAAAACATTTAAAGACATATATTTTTGGTCAAACTTTTAATTAACAGTATAGTGAGCTGGTTTTGCATTGGTGTTTCTGTTCTTGGATTTTTTACTTGTTTTCTTTTATTGGTATGTTTTCTTTTACCTGTTTTTCGGGTTTCTTTTATTGTAAAGCACTGTGTGATGTAATGTCTATGAAAGGTGCTATATAAGGCCGTACTCACACTACTGTTGCCTTGAACCAGGCCAAAGCACGCTTGTCCCCCCTCCCGTCTCCTCCGACGGCCCGCACTCACATTACATTCAGGCCTGAGCGCGCTTACTTCATCGATGATGCGCTGTTAAGTAAGCGCTCTCGCTCAGCACAGTAGAGATTTCTTATATCGTTTAAGTCGTTTGATATGCGGTGACACGCAGTCTAATATTTCACTTAACAGATCAGCCACTTTTGACACTCATAAACAATCATAAAGTCCTCGTGCTGCAGGAATTAGGAAGTTTGCTGAAGCTGCAGCTGTCGTGCAGTGAGGGGTTTGCGTCTATAATAATCTACGACAGTTTGCGTTCATTGAACAGTACAAATAATTGATTAATGAAACAGTCCCTTAAAAGTCACGTCTCGCTTTCAGTTTCGAGCTTAGGCACGCTTGCACTCACACTGTAAGTGTACCGCGCCTGAGCCCAAGCGAACCGCGCTCAGGCCTACCTCTTCCAACCAGGCCAGGGAGGCCCAAGTGAAGCATGCCTGAGCCCGATTTTAGAGCACTCACACTTCTCAAATGATCCGGGAAACGGGCCTGGGCACGGTTCGGATAGTATAGTGTGAGCACGCGCTAAATAAACCTTTACTTACTTATGCTTATGAAACAATGAACTGAGTAAGAAGTGAATGAGAATACATGGAATGTATTTAATGATGTCATTGCTTTGAAATTGCATTTTAACAAAAGTAGATGACAAAAAAGCTAATTGTAAAGTTGGGAACACTTCACAGCACGGAAACACCTTAGATCTTTTTCAAAATCTTCAGCTGTGGTTCTCATATTGTGCATTAAAGTCATCCAAAACTATTTTAATAATGTTCTTACTTTGACAGATTATATAATTATTATATTATTAATATATAAACACAACAGCAACATTTTTTTATTCATAAGATATCATGATTTTTTTATCAGGGAAAATTCAGGGAATTTGGCATTTAGCTTAAAGTGGGAACCCTGCTTTTAAAACTTTTTTATTTCATTGAAAGTCAGTGTTGGAATCAACCCGATCTTCATCTACCATCTCTCTCTCTCTCTCTCTCTCTCTCTCTCTCTCTCTCTCTCTCTCT
>CAIGQZ010032440.1:2321897-2333195 GCA_903798205.1 Danio tinwini | reverse complement strand
CTCTCTCTCTCTCTCTCTCTCTCTCTCTCTCTCTCTCTCTCTCTCTGAGTATTTCATTGTTTTATAGATTGTATCACTCCTAATGTGTTTATTTTAGGGATTAAATATGGTCAGAAAATAGGAAAAATAGGATAGAGGGTAAAAATAGGCAAAATGTGGTTCTTCTTTTTAAAGGGTATGTGAAGGCTAGATTCAATGTGGAATATAAGTATTACAACTTAATGGATGATGTGGAATCTTTTAAATTAAATTGGGGTTATGATCATATTATCTGCGCTGTAATTGAAGATGAACAAATTAATTTGTTATTATTATGAAAGTGTTTTGTATGGGAAACAATGTCTTATTGTGATGTTAAATATTATTGAATGAAGTCAATTAAAAATCAAAAAATCTCTCTCTCTCTCTCTCTCTCTCTCTCTCTGTCTCTCTCTCTCTTTCTCTGTCTATCTCTCTCTGTTGTTTTAGGCTGGACTCGTGACTGTCTGCAAGAATGGGGTGCCTTCATCCGTTTGGCTCTTCCCAGCATGCTCATGCTTTGTGTGGAGTGGTGGACATATGAGATTGGTGGATTCCTGGCAGGTTTGCAAACTACTGTATATTATTGTCCACCCAAAACTGAACAGCTGTTAATTTATTCACCCACAGGCCATCCAAATTATAGGTAAATTTGTTCTTTAGTAGAACATTTAAAAATATTTTAGATGAAAATGTAATCATTGGGGATTCATATGATCAAGTAAATTAACAGAAATGCTTCATGTCTTTCTTTAAAAATGGATTTTGATTATATTTTTGGGTTGTAGGGCTCATCAGTGAGACGGAGCTGGGAGCCCAGTCAGTTGTGTATGAACTGGCCACTATTGCATATATGGTAGGTGTAATAAGTTACTTGGGAAGTAAGAAACTGTACACATATTTTGGTTTCAGGATCTCCTCAGACCCAACAGAGCCTACTGTTTGCTGGTCAATGGGTCAGGATATTACCGTTACATAAATACGAAAAATAAACTGAAATCAGAACCTGTTGACAAAACTGTGGAACTACGACGGGTTTCATTTCTGTTTTCCCACATTACTTTAAGTATCTTTTTCCTTTAGCAAATAGTATTCTGTTATCCTCTGCATGGGAGGTGAAAACAGATACATGGGCTGATGGCAGAAACTAAATCAAACATTGTAATCAAAGCGATGTCCACACTGTCAGACCAAAAGCCATTGTTTGTGTATCTGATCAAAATGAGCTAAATGATTGATCTGTGTCATCTTTATGTGTATTCCTGTGGTGCTATTTGCATTTATGAAATATCTGCTTTGGTTTTTATGGCAGATTTTAAAAATCATGCCAATTCATTGCTGTGAATAACATCTGCACCTTAAGATCCATTTTACTTGTTATTTTGCTTTGTTATATGGGTTGCCCTATGCCTTTTTGAGCTCCACCGCGATACAAGAGAATGAAATATGTATATTTATGAAATGAAAGATAAAGATTGTACTACATGTTAGCTTGATTAATTTCTTCAAGTTTATGCACTGAAAAACTGAAAGGGATAGTTCAGCCAAAATGACAACTTACTCAAGTGGTTGCAAACATGTATGGGCTTCTTTCTTATTTTGAACACAAAAGAATATATTTCGAAAGCTAAAAACATGTGACCATTGACTTCCACAGTAGGAAAAAACAATTACTATGGAAGTCAGGGGTTTCCAGTTTTTTTTTTCGAAATATCTTCTTTTGTGTTTAACAGAAGAAAGAAAGTCAAATAGGTTTGGAACAAGTAAAGGGTGAGTAAATATTGATAAAATTCTGCATTTTAACAGCTTTTTAACAGTTATTTGGGAAAAAAAAACATAACTTGTTGAACTATATTGGTAAAGTCAAACACCAGAGCTGCCAGACTCAAACAGATTTGCAGAAATGTTATAAATATGGATAAATAAGGATTCCAAAAAATGCATAGATAGTCGGTAACACTATAATAACTACACACTATGAATCATTTACTAAGCATTAGCATCTAGAGAATTCATTATCTGTTAAGCATTAACTCTACATTAATAAGCGTTAGTAAGCAGTTTATAACTGCAGCTACAAATGCTGTATTCTTGACTTATAACCATATTTATAATGTACTTATAAATTGTACTTTCATACTTTGTTAATGATTTATTTTTCATTACTAAATTAAGTATTGCATTATTTACAAACCAGTTGTATTTAAGAGTAGTTGATGGTTTTTAAGATAATTCAGAATGAGTTAGTAAATGATTAATAAACTATTGAAATCAACGTTTATATATCTTATTATTCAGGCATATAGTAGTGGTTACTCTGTATGTTAATAAATGCTTTATTACCTCAGCTTTATGCAGTTTTGTGACCTAATCTGAAGTGAAGACTATTTATGCTTTATAAATCCTTTATAAATGACATATAAAGGCTTGGTATCAAATAAACAATAATCTTTGCAATCTTATCTAAAAAGTAAGATTACTGTAAAGTTTTACCATTGCTGAATAACAAGTGTCAAAACACAACATAAAGTTGAATAAAACAACAATATAATAATTTAACAATGTAATAGGATGCAATGTTAAAACTGCACAGTGATTTTATTTTAAATTAAATTGCAAAGATTTATTTTTCATTTGATACAGTTTCATTTGTGTATCTTCAAATGAATAGAAATGAATAAAGTTGTTTATGTTCTTTTTCCTGTTTAGAATTTAACTGACCCTTTAATTGTCATTTATAAGGGATTTATAAAGCATAAATAGTCCTCACTTTAGATTAGGTCACAAAACTGGATGAAGTTGAGCTAATAAAGCATTTATTTACATACAAAAGAACTATTAATATATGCCTGAATAATAAAAATTATAAATGTTAATTTCAATAGTTTATTTATCATTTACTAACTCATTCTGAATCATCTTAAAAAACAACTAACTATGCTTAAATAACTGGTTTGTAAATAATGCAATACATTATTTAGTAATGAAAAATAAATCATTAACAAAGTATGAAAGTACAGTTATAAAGCACATTATAAATGTGGTTGTAAGTCAAGAATACTGCATTTGTAGCTGCAGTTATAAACTGCTTACTAACGTTTGTTAATGTTAAGTTAATGACTAACAAATAATGAATTCACTATTTGCTAATGCTTAATAAATGGTTTATAGTATGTAGTTATTGTAAAGTGTTACCTAGATAGTCTTAACGAGGATTATATACACTAGCTTTTTTATTTCACAACAATTTGCGAAAGTCTTCATTAAGTATTGTATTTATTTACTGTTTGTATTTATTTATTTGCATTTTAGATTTGTCCTCGTGAGAGAGAGAGGGCTTTGTGAGGTCAAACTTGAAGTCTGCAACAGTTGCTAAGCAACTACATCTTTAATCCACCCTCTAATTGAGATTATTACATCAAGCCCCAGGAATAACCAAAATGCATGTTCAAAATACTCTCTTAACCCAAATAGTTGACTTTACTAGAAAATTGTGTGGAAACGCATTGCCTTAAATTACGCTGAACTGAAGAACTACACTTTATCATTCAAAAATCATTTTTAAAAGGGATTTAAACAAAATTGTTTGGCAACAGTGGGTGAATATATGCAGCTTCTAATTGTTCAAATTAATTAATTATGTTGTTTATAATCACACTTCATTAAAACAGTCTGTAGATACATTTTGATTGACATTCTCTCTTTGTACATGTCATCAGAGGGGGGAAGCCCCACCTATTAGTGACATTCTCTCCCTCATTAGCATAAACAGCCCTGAGTGAGAAGCAGCCGTCTGCCAGGTAGAGTTTTTCTGCTGCTATGGTGGCACATAGGCATGATTTAATCTTTTAGTTGGAGTAGGCTGATTACATTGAGAATAACTTATTTTTTATATTGTTATTTAGTTTTTCATTACTTTGACTTTCCAGTTTCCTCTGGGATTTGCGGTGGCTGCCAGTGTGAGGGTGGGAAATGCTCTTGGAGCTGGAAACACAGAACAAGCCAAACTGTCTGCCAAAGTAGCTTTAGTCTGTGGAGGTTTGTGGCCATTTTTACATCTTTTTTATGAATTATGCTACATTTACCAAATCTAATAATTTCTCAGTATGTATGCATGTATTAAAACACTACCACATTTGTAATTAGGGCAATAATTGTATTACTGTTATATTTTAGTACTTGTTTCCTGTGTGGTTGCCACCTTAATTGGAGTTACCAAAGATGTTATCGCATACATTTTCACCACGGAGGAGTAAGTATTTTCAACGATCAAGTTTTAAAAATATAATGCTTGACATTGGGTATTGTGTATTTATAATTACTATATACCAATAGGGTCACTTGTATTCATTTGATTAGGACATACTGCAAAACGATTTGGCAGCCCACCTTGTAAATAGAATTGACACTATATGCTTTAATCAAAAGTATTCTTACGTCTATACTAAACTATCTCTCTCACACAGGGAAATAGTAAGCAGAGTATCACAGGTCATGATCATGTATGGCTTCTTTCATCTATTTGATGCCATAGCGGTAAGATATAGGGTTCGCTTGGTGATTTCCAAAAATCAAATAAATTTTAATATTCTAATAATATTGTCATATTTTATCCCTAACCTACAGAAGATAAAAATAGTTACCATTAAAATACAAATAACAAAAAGCCATCAGCCTTACATTTATAAAAAAAAATTCCAATGGATTGGGACCCCTGGGGTATTTATGTTAAGTTAACGACACAGTCAGTTCCAGCAGATTGATTTTATCCCACCAGCCTAAACTTTCTGAAACCTTACGGCACTCACATACATTAAAAATAAATACGGGCCACAATTAAACATGGGCCGATGATCTCCAAGTGGTGGTCCCCAAAATTAAACCAAGAAAAGACTTTTGCTGAAAACATTGTGCCTACCAATCTCATTAGGTGAGGTTAAATTAAATGAAAGGTGCTGTATGTAAGTTTTTGACTCTTCTAAAGCATAAAAATACCATAATATGTGTGCAGATATTTAAGAAACATTCCAAGTTAACATATTTGTTTAACTGAAAAACAATGCTGAAGTCAGATATTCTGCTTTGCTATTTTTGTTTAGGTAAATTTAACCTGCACAATGCCACTTTAGCCAATTATATTTCAGCACCCCGGGTTGCCTTGTTACAGCATATTTCATTCATTCAGAAAGGCTCTGAAAGCATGCTTCTTCGACCAAAATGGACAGTATTAGATGTCGAAATGAGACAGATTCAGTTCCACATGAGGTTATTAATTAGCAAATGATATAAATATTACAAACGTAAAACATTAGGTGAGCAGGTTACATTGTAACCGCGTGTCCTAACAACACGCTTTGTGACGAGATATGCAGTGATGAGCAATTTGGCTGTTTGCACCAGACGTAACACAACAGAAGTTTAAATACAGCCATTCAGAAGCACAGAATATGCACTCACTCACGAAACGGTAAGGTTTAGAATCTATTTAATACATGTTAACCCTCTTTAACATCATTAAATGTAGATGCTGAATCACTCATATGTGTTTAGTTCTTAAGTTAAATACAGTTTATTGTATTTTCAAGATCTGAGGTGAACTATCTGCTGCTGCTTTCAGTATATAGCAATACATGTCATGTAAAATGGCATTAAAACTCACATTGTTAGCATTTAACACTGAATAAAGCACACAAAGTTTACCTGAGCTGATCTGTCATAGGTTTATGTTGTTGAGCTGTGAGTAGAAACCATTTCTAATATATCAATTTGAGGTGTTGGTTAGGACCAAAACTCATTTTAATATGGAAAATATTCCCTTTATCGCGTGTCGTTGCTTTTATTTAGAACACAGTTTAAAATCACTCACTCCTGTACTCAATCTGGCAACCCGCGCTTGCTTTTGTTTTGATCCTGGAGTGCAATACCTAGTTCAACCACTGGGTGTCAAACTTACATACTGCGCCTTCAAATGAATAAAATGCTCTAAAAAACTATATGGTTGTTGGACTGTTGCACTTTTTTGTGTTGTCAGTATGCTCATTATTATATAGGCCTATTAGTGTGCATGAGCTTTTTGTATGTTTATAACTACCTCCAAAATTAGTGGGAGTCACGAGTCACTGATTGTTATTTTGGGGGTTGCAGGCTGAAAGGTTTGGGAACCTCTGATCTAAAACATTCAAATAAATCGACAAGTTCTTTCATTCTGTGTCATTTAGAACAATTAGCCTTTTAATTCATATCTGCTTTATTTACAATACTATAGTCACTATATAACTATAGTCAGTTTTATTTTAAAGTGTAATCGAAAAAAAGGAGAAATGTTCCAATTTCATTGTCTTTTTATATGACTTTATACTTTAACCTTATAGAAATTTTAGAAATTCAGAAATTTCATCTTGGCAATTAGACACTAGTCAAGGTTTTTTTTTCTTCTCTCTGTAGGGCATTACCGGTGGCATTGTCAGAGGTGCTGGAAAACAGCTGCTTGGTGCTCTCTGTAACATTGTGGGATATTATTTTGTGGGATTCCCGACTGGAGTGTCTCTGATGTTTGCTCTCAGCATGGGAATAATCGGTAGGTGATTACAAACACATTGAAGTGTTGCCAATCTAATCACGCGTGGACAGAGCTGAAAACAATTTCAAATGTTGTGTAAAACATATTAAGCTTTCAACCCTTTTTGGGGATAGTTGAAATGTATTTATTTTTTGATTGTTTAGACTCCTTCATACTTTTAGCCTAAATCTGATTTCTGTGCATATAAAGAAATCGATTGGAAACCATATAAACCCCTACAACCCAAAACAGTCCCGTCAGTCCCTATGTTCTGATTTAATTTTGCATGATTTTGTTGTCCCTTTTTTCAATAAAATAGTTGTGCCACATGATCTGTAGAGCTTCAATACATACTGTGGACAGTGAATAATTTATATCAGGTTTC
Organism: Danio tinwini; assembly: GCA_903798205.1. Classification (NCBI taxonomy): domain Eukaryota; kingdom Metazoa; phylum Chordata; class Actinopteri; order Cypriniformes; family Danionidae; genus Danio; species Danio tinwini. Next base: position 2,326,233 of record CAIGQZ010032440.1, on the reverse strand, counting down.
ATCAGAAACAATAATAGTCAGCAATAATAGGGGTTTGTAATGAGGTTAAAAATCACAGTTCAAGGGAATAAAGAGGAATCGGTGAACATTTTAAAGACTTTCAAATTAAAATAATCATAAAACACAAGTAAAGTGGCAGCCTCACATGGAAGACAGCCCAATAAACAGAAACAAAATGCCAACATATTTTATTTTCATCAAATAACACATAGATGAATAAATACTGTAATAAATCTATTGTTTATTGTTTAAAACATATACACATTAATTAAATGCTGAATTATGAGCAATAAATGCTTTACAAGTATTATTCATTTATGTTAGTAAATACTACCATTAACTAATGGAACCTTACTGTAAAGCATTAGTACATTTATTAACCGAAAAGGTTACACTTAAAAGTGTCATAAACTACCTGGTAAAAGTCTTGTCGCCTATCTAAGTTTTAGGAACAACAAATCATAACTTGACGTCTAGTTGATCATTTGGTATCAAAAGTGGCTTATTTAAAAGGCAAAGGCCTCTAGATTAAGCTTGTTTTACCTAAATAGAATATAATCATGCCTTGATTTTTAATTATTTAATTAGGCCAATAAGGTCTGACTTTGCTTAGACAAAAGTCTTGTCACTAAACAGAAATAATGTCCAGTATAGAATATAAAGTCATGGTGCAGTGGGAAAAGAATTAATCATGTATGACTTCCATGAGCTTGGAGGACTGCATCTCTGCAATGACTCAAATAACTTATTAATAAAGGCATCTGGAATGGCAAAGAAAGCGTTCTTGCAGGACTCCCACTTCTTTGGATTCATCTTCAATGCCTCCTTCTTCATCTTCCTCCAGACATGCTCAATAATTTTTATTTCTGGTGACTGGGCTGGCCAGTCCTGGAGCACCTTGACCTTCTTTGCTGTCAGGAATTTTGATGTGAAGGAGATCACAAAGAGTGATATCCTGCTGAAGAATTTGCCCTCTCCTGTGGTTTGTAATGTTATGGGCAGCACAAATATCTTGATACTTGGGATGCAGTTCAAGAGATGATTCATCTGAAAAATCTACCCCTGCCACTTTTATGATCAACTAGAAGTCAAGTTATTATTTTTTGCTCTTACAACTGGGATCGCCGACAAGACTTTTGTCAGGCAGTGTAGAATGAAAATCTGGATAGACCTAGGCATAGTTTAGTAACAAAAAGTTAGTACATGGAAATTACATACTGTACATGAGCCTCAAACACTATTGTTTCCTTGCTCTCATGTGAATCCTGTAAGTATAAAATCCCAGTCAAAATCAGGCCATTCGGAACAATTCACTGACTTTGACAATCCATACCGCATCATTAATATGCATGCACCTAGCAGCGCTTGATTAACCACAACATTTCCTAGTGAGATTACAACAATGATAGTTTTTTGTTGTTTTTAAATTTATCTAAACTTGAATTAAGCCTGTTTCACACTACAAGTGCAAACAGCACGTGAGCAGAGCGTGAGCAGCGCATGTTTTTTGGGCATCCATGTCAACAGATTAGAGCTTTCATACCGCATGCAGAAGCAGTGCGTCAGCGCAAGGCCTGAGCGTTGCTGAAGCAGCAGTGCCGCAATAGTTTCGCCGCTGGGTCTATTTTTGCAGTGCTGCTCGCGCTCAATTAAAGTGACAGTGCATTGATAATGACCAAAACACATTAAATAACAGTAAAAAGTAGCATTTTTACTCAAAAAATGCATCAATAATATTCACTTACTTAGATAAAGTCAATCAAATGAACTTAAATGATTAAAAACTTCCACAAATGTTTATTTAGGCCCAAACTAAAAAACCAAATGCAAAGCAACTTAAGTATTAGTTTTGTTTAGTAAGTTGAACACTACTTTGATCATGTATAAATATCATTATAACTATATTGTATAAATATTATTATAATACAGGCCTACAACATCCTGACAATCAAAAACAAAATGACATGATATCACAGGCGATAGCCTTCTGAGTGCACCAGACATGAATGACATAGAGCTTAAGAAGCATGCAGTCCTTAATAGGATCTATATAATTTGTAAAATAAGGCTTGCAGGTTAAGGAAACAGCATAGGAGGAAGTTGCGGGCCTTGGTGCAGATGAAATAAAAAAAAGTATTTATAGATCGATAGGTAACTAGATAGAATAGACAGAGATAGATTAATCTGTGCAGCAGCTGCCATTGAGCTGTGCGCTGCAGATGCAGACGGTGTGAAAAGTAAACGCCTGTGTGCTGCTGCTGCTCTCCATATGTGCTGCGCACGCACTGCTCACGCACATACTTATATGTATGTAAGACTCTTATTTTATTTTGAAGTTAATGCAACCAGGCATGGAGCATCTTGTCTCATCACAGCTCTTTGTCAGAATGCAAAATTCCGGAAAGGCAGATTATACATTTATTTAGCACCCCCGAATAGGCATAAGGTCTGTTTAACTGTTGAATGTGTATATTGTTATATTTGATGTGCATGTTTGTAATGAGGCATTGACATCAGTATAAAAGTGTTTAATGCACATTTAGGCATTGTTTCATATCAGTCAGCTCCTACTGTGATTTTTCTGGTGTGAAAGGATGCCAATAAACAGTTTATGCTGAAATTGATAATAATTCATTATTTATATTTATTAAAACCACATAATACAACTCTAAATACGTCTCTGTAAGTCGAGTATAATTATAATTTAACCTAGAGTTCATATACTGTACAACACAATTCAGGAGCAAACTAGGTTACTCTGGTTGGTATAAAGATAGCTCCTTCTAGCTAAAATAAACCTCTTATTGAAAAGATTGTCATTTAACAAGGAATCTACTCCGTTTGTTCAAATATTTTTTTGACATCCGAAGTATGATTATTTTTTTCACGTGTGTATTTTAGAGTACATCACGCTGTGTGTGTGTGTGTGTGTGTGTGTGTTTTCTGTGTGGTTTTATATGTGTGGACATAGTTGTACTCTATTAGGGTGGTTTATAAGGACATTCCTGATGTCCATGTAATTCAAAATGTTTCTCAATAATACTTAACGGTGTCTTTTGGCATTCAACATTTGCCACAGGTTTAATGTGAGGGTTGAGTTTAGGGGCAGGACTGAGCTAGGCTCATACAATATATGTTTCTTTTACTGTATAAAATGCATTGCAACTATGGTGAGCCTCTATATACCACCCTTACCAACATGTGCTTGTGTGAATGTGTTTGTGCCTCAAATATGGTCAAAACTGAGCTTTTCATTCTTAGTGTAATTTCTGTGGTTATAAACATCTAAAACAGTTTCTGCAGAACTTTTACACTTATCTAAGCCATTGTCGAAGTTAATTTAACTTTTAAGATTTTGATCGCTACACTAATTGTCTGAGGAGTACAAACATGACACAAAAGTTGGTATTAATCACCATTTTGTTTTTCTTAGGCCTCTGGATTGGCTTTTTTGGTTGTGTCTTCCTACAGTCTTTGTTTTTCATCATCCTCATTTGCAAACTGGACTGGAAAAAAGCAACTCAAGAGGTAAAATGTTGCTTCTCTTCCAAGTTTACAGTATATAGTTGCGTTTGGATTTGGATTGACTAGAGTTTTTGTCTTCCCATTATTAGGCTTTGATCAGAGCAGGTGTTCAGATCACTGAGACCAAATATGAATCCTTTGGTTTGGAAAATAAGGGCTGCACTGAAGGTACTGTCTGTCTGTGCTGCTTTATATGATGATGCTTATAATGTTTCTTTTGGTACTGACTTTCTTTGTTAATTAAATATTAAACAGAAGCAGCAAAGGAGTCCCAGCTCACTGAAGAAGGCCAGACAGATGCAAACACAGATCTGGAAGGACTCAGTAAAGTAGGAGGAGGAATACCTGAGGCTGATGCAAAGACCACAGTTGGGGCAGTTTTGACCACCAAACAGCTCGTTGTTCGTCGAGGACTTGCAGTTTTGTTAATGCTGCTCATATTAGCTGGAGGAATTGTGTTAAATGAGATGCTCGTTAGATTTCTTAGATGAGCATAATTAATACAGGGCTTTAACTACAATGCATATTTAAAACAATCCACCAAAGCAGATTTATTATTTTGATAGGTTAAAAATATGCTATATTTATTTTTCTATTTATTTTTAATTCCATGCAGCCTTTTTAGGCTCTCTTATATCTGTCTTGTTAGTTTTATCATTGTACTTGCTTTGTGAAAGTTGTAAAACTTTCCTGGGATAGTTTTTTATGTATTTAAATAATAAATGTGACAAGCTGTAATGGTTACTTTACATTTATTACTATCCATAGATATATATATATATATATATATTTTTTTTTTTTTTTTTTTTTT
>CAIGQZ010032440.1:2298951-2321497 GCA_903798205.1 Danio tinwini | reverse complement strand
ATATATATGTATGTATATACGTATACATACGTATATATGTGTGTGTAATGAATAGTTATTTTACCAACATATAGTGAATTTGATTTTGGATATTTAACGTAAAATCAGAGTTTTCAGATTCTAAATAACACCAAATAAACTTTTGTCTCCTACAAAATGTGTGTGAAATAAATGTCATGGACAGAATGTCAGTTGTTATTTGTCAATCACTCACTTCAGTTTATCAATGATTTTTGTACAGTTCTGTTACAGTCAATTTAGATATAAGCAAATCTATTTACATCTTGTTATAACAAAAAGGTTAGAAAGCCTGCAGAACTACAGCATTTGTTCTGTGAATGAATTCTGACTATCAACTTCTCTGACTGGCCATTGCTCTCAAGAAATCCACAGATATGTTTGTAATTTGCTGCTTTTAGCAACAGAGTTGCTGCTTTTAGCAACAAAGTTGCAAACAACTTTGAACTAATTTGAAATGCTCTCCAACGGGCAAACACAAATAATTTTTATCAGGGGTGGGGAAATGAGAGCATGGGGCCCAGAGGCTTATGGAGACAATACTGGGGGAAGGATTGGAATGCGAACCTAGATTTGTCAAACTACTGAATGTGATTTTGGTTGAGGGGGCCGGAAGCAAAAGCCTGTGCATGGGGACCAGATCCCAAATGACATCGCTGAGTACTCCTAGAGAAATTGGCCTAGGTCTTATATACCAAAAACAATTGTGCCATGATTAGATGAATCTGAAATTATGATGCAATTTCTGTCAACTTCTATTGCAATTGCAATTTCTGTTCTGTGCAATTTCTATTAAATAATATCAACATAATTAATATTATGTGCAATTTCTCTTTTCAAACTATTCTAATTGTTATTAATAACTGATGTATTGAGAACCAAAAAATGTTTTTGTTTATCTGGTGCCACCTTATGTTTAGATTGAATGCAAAAAGCAGGATTTTAGAATATAATAGGAATAGCTAATCAACAGTTCATAATATTGCATCATTTTTACTGTGAATGCAAAATGTAACCAGAGAGCAGTTTATCTCCATGTTTATCTCCAAGTTTTCAATAAATATTTCTACCTGAACAAAACTACAGCCTTCTGAAATGACTTGACTATGAGCATTGTAAAATACATTTATAATTGAGACCATTGGTGCAATCATTCTACAACACACTTACAATGGTTTTGATACGCAGCCCAATTCCAGAGAACATTCATTCATTCATTTTCTTTTCGACTTAATCCCTTTATTATTCAGGGGGTCACCACAGTGGAATGAACCCAACTTATCCAGCATATGTTTTAAGCAGCAGACGCACTTCCAGCTGCAACCCAACACTGGGAAACACCCATACACAATTGCATTCACACTCACACACTACGGCCAATTTAGTTTATTCAATTCACCTGTGCCGCATGTCTTTGGACTGTGGGGAAAACTGGAGCACCCAGAGGAAACCCACACAATCACGGGGAGAACATGCAAACTCCACACAGAAATGTCAACTGACCCAGCAGGGGCTCAAACCAGCGACCTTTTTGCTGTGAGGTGATCATGCTACTCACTGCACCACTGTGACACCCTGCAAGAGACCAGACTCAAATATTTAAAAATATAATGATCAGCTTTCAGTACAATACACTGCTACATTTGAATATGTAATGGATGTATTTTTGTACAGGAAGTGCATTTTGGATTTGTCAGAACCTAAGGGACTTGGAACCTTAATTTAACATCCCATTCAAAATAATAGTGCATCGTACAGTATAGTGACCCCATCACTATCCTGGGGCATTGAGCACAGACTACAGGACAATCACCCCCTGTTGGCATCACAAACACATCTTACAGCAACAACCTTGTTTTCCCAGGAGGTGTCCCATCCCAGTTTTGGCCAGGTACGTATGAATCTTCTTAGTTTCTCTGGGGATCCAGTCACCAGAATATATGGTTGTGTCAGCAGGTTAAACCTCCTGTTGTCTTAGAATTCTGTATACACCATTTGCCTTTTGGGTCAAAAATGACCAGCCTTCAATAAACTAGAATGAACTAGATTTCATTTCAATCCTGAAAACTATTTTTCATGAATAAACAACCCCATCTTCAGGACAAATGTTTCTGAAAGACAAGCCTAAATGTGTACAGCCTTCATGAAAATAGAAAACTCTTATTTTTTCTAATGTTGGAGTTTTAGAAAAAGTCACCAAAATTAAAATTAAAACAAACATTGTTTAGTTTTCTTTCTGTTGTAAAATTGGTGCCTGGGTCATTTTTGACCCCTTAAGTAACCAGCAGGGCTAATTTATGTTCAGTTACAATTGGGAGCCACAGCATAACTTAATGAAGCCACTGTTGAAGGGTAACTGAACAATGAAATCAACTTGTTTGTTTTCACCATTAAGTGAAGTTTATTTATAAACTAATTTCGAGAGGATGATGATGATTAGCCAATTCATGATTCACCAATGAAACGATTCCTAAGTCTATAAATACCTTAAGTTCCATATCACAGCCATCTTCGTTTAGAAGAATTCCCCCTTCCACCCCTACTCCTACACCTTTTCTAGATGGGTGGCACGGTGACCTGGTGGTTAGCACTGTTGCCTCACAGCAAGAACATCACTGGTTCTAGTCCTTACCAAGCCAGCTGACGTTTCTGTGCAGAGTTTACACATTCTCCCCGTGCTCACATGGATTTCCTCCGGGTTCTCCGGTTTCCTCCCACCATCCAAAAACATGCAACTTAAGTTAATTGACTAATTCAAATCTGCACCATAGACATGCTCCTAGTAAGTAGTTATCTCTTAAGAGCAATCACTATCTGTACATTAGCTGCTACAGCAGGGGAGTTTCGAGATCTACCTGAGCTAAAACTCCCCTCTCGCCCTGCAACGGGAGGTTGCGCCCTGGGCTTGAGGATCTTATGAGCGCAGGGCTCTCAGGTACGCATGCCAAACACGCTTTATAATCTATTATCAGCTAAGTTTGAACTCTTGAAATGATGTATATTATCATGAATTTTTTTGATTCAATGTACTTCATCTACGATTTGTATCTGTCTTTACTTATTACTTAACTGACTGACAATTGAATGACAGCTCCAAAAATTAAAAACTGACCTAGTGAATCGGACTTTAGTCTATTGCATTTATCCATTTACTTGCCTGTTTAATAAATGTACTCATTTTTACTTGTCAGCTATGTCACTGAAAGTAATAAGTAACAGTTTTTATATTCTGACTGTAGTTTAGACAGTGTGTAAATGATTTGAAGATTCAGTTTGAAACAGAGTGAAATATTTAGATTTGACCAATAAATATTGCATGTTATTAATTATTATCATCATCATCATTGTTTTTATTTACTTGAACAAAATTAAAGTGATGCACCTACAGTGGTCCAGCATCTTTACAACACAAAGTATTTAGTATGTTTTTTTCCTACTCAATAAGACGTGATCTAAGCATGCGTGAGTTTTGTTTATGTAATAACTTGGTACAGCAGCACACTTTGAGATCCAGCCAGATGCCCCTCTGCAATGGACCTTAGCACAGTATCTTTTGTGCAGATGTAGCCATATACTATAACTAAAAACAAGGTGATTCATGTCACATTGGAACTAAAAACTAAATGAACAGAGAAACAAAAATGGACAGTATTAAGACAGTTACTGAGGTAGATGGAGACGCACAACAGGAAAGAAGGGATGATGTAAAGTCAACGTCAAGTTCACAGATTGTTTGTGGAGGATGTCGAAAAAAACCCTAGAGTTTGTTTCTAGTCAGATAAAAAGAAGAAATTTTAAAGCAAGTGAAACTGGCTGGACCTGTGGTAATTGTGTGCGTTCTTCTCTTTAAATATAAATATTAACATTTATAAATAAACAAAATAACAATATATGTTTTTTTTCTAACTTCATTTATAAAGCTTGAACATTAAATCTTTGCCTTTATGTTTAAAAATGTATTGGATCATGCTCAATTCGAGAAGTGGAAACTGATTTGAGAATTGTCTGTTATTGGATCCTGAAAGTGTTGCTCTTCTTAATGCAGTTTATCTCTCAGCTGATGATCTTTCTGATCAGCTTCGTCAGCACTGTGTTCTGTGGACACTTGGGGAAAACTGAATTAGCCGGTGTGGCTAATAAGCAATAGCTGTGAGTTTGCAAATTAACTTAAATATAATGTCTTTCATTAAAGCACTCGTTACATTTCTAAATGCATCTTTAATGCTGACAGGTTATCAATGTGTCGGGCATCTCTATTGGCTCTGGACTGGCGTCTGCATGCGATACCCTCATCTCTCTGGTCTGATAGTCAGTGTTCAGTAATGTGAGTGTGAGTTGTGCTCGGGTGTCTTTGAATTGAATTGTGTCTCCTGCAGACTTTTGGCAGTAATAATCTGAAGCGGATGGGTGTGATACTGCAGAGAGGGATTCTCATCCTCCTGCTAGCCTGTATCCCTTGCTGGGCGCTGCTCATCAACACAGAGCCCATCCTGCTGGCTGTCCGACAGAGTCCCAGTGTGGCCAGGTCTCACATTCAACTCTTACTAGGTTCCTTAAGTTTATTCAGCTTAGCTAGTGCTTTTATTTAAAGTTCTTGTGGTTCCATCTACATATAAATACGTACTGTATATGGGCGCGATAGTAAGAAGATAGAAGACACCACAGATTTACAGAAGGCAAAACTCACTGTGACTGACACATATGGGGTTATCAGGAGGCAAACATACATAAGAGGCATAAGAGGCACCGATCTCCAAAATCCAGATTGACCAAGTAGGCATATGCACAATGTAATAGGCCAAGCATCAAACTCTTCAACTGAGTCTGGTATTGGAGAACTCTCTTGGGTTCGCTTAGACTTCACTAAGGCTCGAATGAATCCTTTACCAATATAAGAGCAATTCTCTTACATAAGTCTGGCAAACTGAATTCGGATTGTCCGAATGAGCCAACAAGATGTGCTGGGTAATTTTAACTAAGCTGACAAATCACTAAGACATTAGTAGTGGAAAGCAAGCAGGAGTAAGAGTGCCTTGAAAAGTTTATATTCCAAGGGGCATCATCTTCCTTTGGCGGACTCGACACAGTTATTGTCTGATCAATCCATATGCCTGTATATGAGGCACTAATACTTGCTTTGGGTGCTTTAGGCTGGGACAGTCAATTCCAGTCAACCTGCTCCAAAGGCTACTGGGTTTTATTGTCGCAGTGCCCACTCGCATGCCTCTGGGTCTGTTCCATACAAGCCCAGTGCAGTTGTGGCTCTAACGCAGCCCTCTCCGAGGAACTATATCTGTGGTAACAACCCTAGTTTCTATCTTATAGTGCTGCACTCTGAGTATGTTTGCATCTAACAATGATGGATACCCCACTTAAAGCCTTTGTGCAGATCTGCAAGAATACCCTCTTATGGACACTGGATTGATCAAATAAATTGTCTGGAGATTAGAACTAAATCATTTAGGCAATTAGTTAGCACAACATTCCTCGCTTTTGTTAAAAGCAGTTTATATTCTTGGAAAAGTAAATAAAAAAGCAGACAGGGGCAGCATGAGACCGGGGGAGTGTAGACTTGATTTAATTTGGCAAAGGTCTGTCGGAGCAGAAATGGACCTGACTGAATAAGGTTGAGCCGATTCACTTTCTTCTATGGTTCTTTCTCACAGCAATTAAGAATGGTCTCAGTGGTACAGATATGGCTGAAGTGGGGCAACAAAACTGTCCGTTTTTCACACCAGTAGTGCTGCTCTTAAGAATTCTTGCAAAACCAAACGGCTAAGACCCATCTGCCCAATGAGAATCCCCTACTGGTCCAACAAGGTTTGTAAGGATTTATTAGAATCAGATCATCTGGTAAATTTCTGACCCTTGCATTTTTATTGGCTTTGTTCATATATTCCTTTTCTTTTCGGCTCAGTCCCTTTATTAATCTGGGGTCACCACAGTGGAATGAACTGCCAACTTATCCAGCATATGTTTTACACAGTGGATGTCCTTCCAGCTGCAACCCATCACTGGGAAACATCCATACACACTCATTCAAACGCACACTACGAACAATTTAGCTTAACCAATTCACCTATACCACATGTCTTTAGACTTGTGGGGGAAATCGGAGCACCCAGAGGAAACCCACGCGAACACGGGGAGAACATGCAAACTCGACACAATTATGCCAACTGACCCAGCTGAGGCTCGAACCAGCGACCTTCTTGCTCTGAGGCAATTGTGCTACCCACTGCGCAACCGTGACGCCCCTTATTGGCTTTAAAGTTTCTTAAAAAGTGTAGGATATTTGCAGAGCCATTAGTTGCCTCATCCTACTTGGCCTTTGAACTCCTGGGCTAGCTAAGCTATTTTTACACCATAGACCAGACTGTTTTCTGAAGGTGCCTTCTTTCACCACTAGGTGATGCTTGAAACCTTCTTCTCTCCACCATGTCAGACACTGGAGTAAGAGAGACTACATTTGTTGTCCCCCCTCTGGGCCCTTCAGAAAAATATAGACCAGTGGTGAAAAATCAGTCAGCTTTATTGGAGTACTGCATGCTGAACTGGATGACAAGTGTGGTGTCAGGGCTCACTCTACTACACAAGGCAAGGCAAAATTTTAAAGTTTGGAAATAAATTCAACCCCCAGTGCTGTAGAGTCTTTTTGTTAGACAGGCGTTTTTCAGTTGAGCCGAGATATTGCCCATACAATCAGCTCCTGACTAATGGTTGTGTTCCCACAAATGGAAATATCTTAGTTACTTCTGAATTAGAAACTAAGGACATGATGTTGCCCTTTTATAGTTCAGGTAGCATAGTATGCTTCATCTGCCAGTGAAGGTGATGTGATTGCACACATACCAACTCAGTCTTATTACTAAAACGTACCCCTGTATACATTTCTGTAGATCGAGAAATACGTCCCAGGAGGTATATTTTTTTATCTTTTTTATTTTTCAGATCTCAAATTTTTCTTGCAAGTGCCATTTGCGCCTGCTGTTCTCATGTTAATCCACCAGAGGCCACTGACTGACCATTCGATAACCCCACCCACCTCCTTCCCTAAACCCAACTGACAGTGTTTTCAAAAGAAATCCAGAAAAAGAAAAGCCTTCGTGGCCCCCAGATCTTTACCACATTTTCAGATCTAAACACGTTCTCACCTTGTTATTCACTTGTTTATTAATTTTTTGCCTTTTGTTTTTGTTTTACCTTACACCTTACGTCCTTTGACATACGCGGTGAGCCACTAGGCAAACAGAGGAAAAGCCGGTCAAACAGAGGTAAGCGGTAAGCTGGTAGCACGAAAAGAAAGAGAAGCCGTCTGCAGCGTCATATCGTCCCGTAGTGTTCGTTTTAAAGAGGAAATGCAGCCATACTTAGCTCTGGCTACATAATTTGCGCTCTTAAGAAATGTATACCTTTTCACAATGAGCCTGTGCTGACACATATACAGTACTTTAGAAATTGCATCCACGTGCGTAACTGATTTACTATTTTAAACATTCTTTAGACATCATTACAATTTGGACATGACAGTCACATGGACTTACAATTTTAATTATAGTCGTTGAAGCTTGTCTAACTGTTAGCGATTGTTTCTCTGTCGACAGGCTGTCACAACGCTATGTGAAAATATTCATGCCTGCTTTGCCTGTGAGTGACACTACTTTTTAAACTCTTAAAAATGTAGTAAAATGACTAACAAACTATAAAATAAAATTCAAAAGGCATCATATCTAATATTAAGAAATGTGCATAGATAAAATATATTGCTCCATCTAATTATCTGTTTTGTTGCTGTTCTCAGGCAGCTTTTGTTTATCAGCTTCAAGGGAAGTATCTTCAAAATCAGGTGAAGGCTCGATTGCTGAATATGTTTCTTTATTTTATTTTTATTTTGTATTGTTTTGCTTTTTTGATTCTTAAGAATACAATGCTAAGGGTCTGTATTTTATATATGTTTGTTTAGGGTATTATCTGGCCTAAGGTCATAACAGGAGCAGCCGGGGACATCCTCAATGCTTTAATAAATTACATCTTCCTTCATCTGCTTGACCTTGGTGTGGCGTAAGCAGTCTTTAATCTTAATTATCTTATTTAGCAACTTAGTCTGTTGTCATTCATCATTGTAAGGGATTGTGATAAGACTCTCTAGGCTATTCTTCTGTGAATTCTACAAGGTCAAAATGATTTACTGGACTTTCTTATTATCTCAGAGGATCTGCTGCTGCAAACACCATTTCATTCCTTGGCTATATTCCTGTTTGTTTATATTCAGTGGAAGGGCCTGCATAAAGCTACATGGGATGGTGAGTTTCTATCTATCTATCTATCTATCTATCTATCTATCTATCTATCTATCTATCTATCTATCTATCTATCTATCTGTCTGTCTGTCTGTCTGTCTGTCTGTCTGTCTGTCTGTCTGTCTGTCTGTCTGTCTGTCTGTCTGTCTGTCTGTCTGTCTGTCTGTCTGTGTCTGTCTGTCTGTCTGTCTGTCTGTCTGTCTGTCTGTCTATCTATCTAACTATGAATCTATCTATCTGTCTTAGTGCAAAGTGTTTCTTTTGTATATAAACAATATATTATATAAATACATATTTACATTACATTGTTTCCAAATCATCAACTTAACACTTGTCAATATAGGAAACATCCCAGAGCTGAGAAGGGACAATGGAATGTGAGAGTGCACTATAATGTTGATGCTTCAGGAATACCTCTAGCGAGCTCTTGTGTCTGAAATGTAGAAATGCATGCCAATTATTTTGGGGTCAAGTGATTTAGCGTAGCAAGCGCCAAAAACGGTGCCTGCAAATTCATGCAGAAGAAGCCGCATTGACCTACTTGAAGTTTGGAAACGCAACACAGTGTCTCACTCTCTCTGGGAGCTGGGTTACATACGTAATCATGAGGCATTCCTATGCCACCATACTGTAGCGATGCCTGCCACACTGTGTTCTGCAACACGCACATGTCATGTGGGCTACAGAAATAAATCACAGCAAAAATATTTGTAAAGCTAGGAGTCTATTCCACAGCCAGACTATAAAAACTCAACGATGTGGGTGGAGACAACCAGTTTGACACATCACATCAAAAATTTCAATAGCGTGTTATGGAAACTCTCAACACTGATCTGACTTCACCACAGACAATTCAAATAATTACTACGCAGGTAGCAAAGAATTCTGGCCCAGATTTGGCATAAAGCTGGCACAGCAGGCATTCATCCGGCACTGGCAGCATGTGGGCCGAACATGACCTGGGTTTCACAGAGGTGGCACTGTCTAAGGTGGCACACAATACTTAGGCCTGATATCAAATGTAGTATTTTGCCCAGATGCTAATAATGGATATGTAGACCATGTAAGTTTGGCCTATCTAGAAACACATTTAAAATACATTTTTATTATTTTTGAATAAAGGAAAAAATTATACCAATCAAGTCACTTCGAGAAAAAGCACGCCCACAGCGCACCTAAAGGGCAATCATGGGTTTATCCATTTCATTGCAGTTGTGACACATCAACATATTTGGTCCAGTTCAGGCCCATTTATGGGTTATTAACTTGGCTTAGACTTGCCCCAAATATGGTCCATGTTTGGCCCTTGTCTGGAAGCCAGACTTGGTCCAATCATGTAGCGTAATTCACCATAGCATGTGGGCCAAGCAAAAGCTGGTTGTGTGGGCCAGATCTATCTATCTATCTATCTATCTATCTATCTATCTATCTATCTATCCATCCATCCATCCATCCATCCATCCATCCATCCATCCATCCATCCATCATTTCTTAAGAAGCATGATTAGTTCTTGTAACATTTTACAATACGGTTGTACAATTTAATGTAAGCTAACATAAACAAACAGTGAACAATACATTTATTACAGTATTTGTTCAGGTTAGGTAAAATTAGTAAATTAAAATAAAGTTGTTCATTATTAGTTCATGTTACAGTTTTTCTCAGTCGCTTTGGTGCATTTTTCACAACACTCTTTGCATTTGCACAAGAGTTAATGCATTTCTCTAAACAATTAGTACAAACTGCAAAACCTAGTGGATAACCTGCAAAAGCGTGTCACTTGCTTAAAATGGAGAGCTCATTCCTCAAAAGCAAGTATTCATGTCAATGAAAGTATCAGTGTCATCAAGATGCAAAGTCCTGCCACCATTGTTTACGAACAAGATTGTCAAATGGCTTTGTGATGTTTTCATTATGACACTTTACTTTGTACATATTTTGAAAAATACAACTAGCTCAACATTTTTGTATGTAATGACTCAAGTAATGAAATGAGGACTATTAGTTTTATATGGAATGACTATTCAGCATCCACAAGTTTAGTTAATTTTGACTGACATGACATAAACAAATGATAATGTTACAAAGAGCAGAGAGTTGTATGAAAGCAATTGATGCATGTCCAAAAACATTTGCAATTTGTTGGAAGTAATGAGAAACTGCTACTATGATGTGCACACATGACTAATTGTTTTGAAAAATGCATTAACTGTTGTGCAAATGTAAATAGTGTTGTGAGAAAAGCACCAAAGCGACTGAGAAAAACTGTAATTTTGACTGACATGACATAAGCAAATGAAAATGTTACAAACAGCAGAGAGTTGTATGAAAGCAACTGATGCATGTCCAAAAGCATTTGCAATTTGCTGGAAGGAATGAGAAACTGCTACTATGATGTGCATAAATAGACTAATTGTTTTGAGAAATGCATTAACTGTTGTGCAAATGTAAATAGTGTTGTGAGAAATGCAACAAAGCGACTGAGAAAAACTGTAACTCCCAGTGTGATACCTAATGGTAATGAGCATGAATTTGGATGTTAATAATGCATTGGTAAATGTTGAATCTTGATTAATAAATGTTATACACGTATTGTTCATTATTAGTTCATGTTGGTAAATACGTTAACAAATGAAACCTTATTGTAAAGTGTGACTTTAATTTTTTAGACTATTTGTTAGCCAGTTGTGGTCTGTGCAAAAAAAATAATTGAACCCATTTACTATGTTTTAGTGTTTCCCTATAGAAAGGACAAAAGCTTATTTACAATAAAATGCATAATTTGATAGGTGTCTCTCACATTGCCCCACAGCAGCATTGATATATACTGTAGTATAGAATAGTGTAAATTGTTTCATAATGAAACTTTATTATATTTAGTGTCCATCTCATAATAAACACAATAGTAACTTTCCCTGGTGATTGGTTACTTTTATAATGATGTAATTCAGTTATTAACTCAGTTACTATTTGTAAGAAGTAACTAGTAACTATAACTTATGTGCCCAATACTAAATGAAACTCCTAAACAGTAGAATACATATACATTTATACACTGTACATAGTAAAAATCAATGTTATTTAAGTACCCCTCATTGGTAATTGGTTTGTCTTGAATCATATGACTTTCACTTTTGAGTTAGTATAACTATGATATCACTTTTAAGTTAGTATAGATTGTTCAATCACTGGATACATCTGAGCATCCCTAGTCTGCTCTCATTTAATTTTGAACATACCCTTTTTCCACCATAGGCGAACTGAGACTGTGTGCCTCAGACCAAAGTAGGCATCAGTTAGCAAATGCGACAACCGTTGCTAAGTGAAAACAATTTCTTTTCAATGATTCATTTGTCCAGGCTTGTGGTGCCTTCATTAACAATAGAATCTACCCTTTCTTCACACTTGTCAAGAGCATGCCATAAAATTAAGATTTGAAATTAATTATGTGAGTTTATTTCTTTGGTTCACAAGATCCAAAGGGGCATCTGGTAGAAATGTCAAAACCAGCAGATACTCTGTAAGAACAATCAGTTCAACAAAAACTATTTTTGGCTTTGTGCCCTGAACAGTTTGCTGGCAGACTGTCCTCTTCTGATAGCATTACTGAGTAATGATGGGACAAAAACTCAACCAGAGACCATTTCCTTTCTTAGCTGTCTGAGAGGTGATGATGGGCCTCAGGTCCTCCTTTGTCCCACATACTGTAAATGACAGTGTTTGAGATACCTCTGCCCAAGAAGGGGCATTTTGTAGAAATTTCCACATCAACAGATGCTCTGACAGAGGAACTCCTTTGTAATGTGGGGTTGATTGACTTGGTGCCCTGAAACAGTTTGCTGGCAGGATGCCCACTTCCGATTGCATTGCTGAGTGTAGACAGGACAAAAACTCAACTGGAGATCCCTTCCTTTTCTTCATTGTCTGAGAGGTGATGATAGACCTCAGGTCCTCCCAGGCCCCAGATAGCTGAGAGTGTGTTAGAAAACTCATGCCTAGTTTTTATAAAGGAGATGTGGGCCACCTCACTAGCCTTCTGCACTGACTCTGAAATCTCTGGAAACCAATGAGGGAAGAACTATTTGAATGAATCATCAATAGTCATGGAAGCACATGTTGGCCAAAAGATTTGGTGTGTTCACATGTTTCAGACTCCAGTCAGCATCAGGCAGGCAATAACATTGCATCCACAATTGATTTAACGACAAGTTCTATTCCAAAGGAATCTACTAGAATTAAAATGCCTCCAGGTCATAATTTAGTTTTAGTCAATCCAGGCTTATTCTGAAAACGTAGTCCCATGCACATTTCTGGAGACCGCAAAATACGTCCTGGGAGGTATTTCGCAGTCTTCAGAAACGTCCACGGGACTTTGTTTTCAGTATGAGCCTGTGTTGGTTTTAGTAGTGCCCAACAACAGGCTGATATGCACGCGAGGTCAAAAAATACTATCATTGTCATAAAATATGCATTAATCTTTACTAATTTTCAACAACTCACATATTATTTGTTTATCAATTTAATTTTCTAAGGTCCTTTGCGTGATGTTAATCTGCAGTGATTGATCAGATAACCCAGTCTGTTATGATTGGTCAACTGCATGCAGTGCCATCATGGCTTACCAAGAAGCAACCAGCAGCCAGGGCACAGAGTACAGTGTGAGCCCAGTGCAGGAATGTACTGATACAGCGATGCAGTTCAACAGCAAATTGCTTTATTCCTCATTGTAACTCCAAGTAATAACAAATACACACATTTAGTATTAATTAATACAGCAGAAAAATTCTATATGTTTTATTTAAGCGGATTGGAAGTATTGTGGCTCAATCAATAAATGAAAAAAAGTGATTGCATTCATAGTGCAGTGCTTTTTGTGTCCAATGTAAAAGCACAGCTGATGGTGGCCGAGTAACAACAGACTCCCATGACGGAGCACAAGCACAGAGGTGCATTGAAATTGGTCAAAAAAAATTTCCAGGCAGTTTTAAACATAATTAAAACTGTTTGAAGTTAACCAGAGCTGTGCAGAATGAACACAACACACAAGCTGGTCCAAATAAACTGTTTACTGACAAAATCCCTGTCAAAATCTGACAAAGCCCCAGGTGCATCTGTAGTCTTTAGTGCTGATTGATTCCTGCATTGTAGGTAGGCTGATGTAGTAGTCATCAGCGAAATGACAAGAATACAGCACAAGGTTGGAGTTATACTGTGATATTGTTGTGAAAAAAAACCCTAAACCATTTATTCCTCATCTCTAGGCAGTAAAAAAAAATTCACACAGAGTGCAGAGCACAGTATCTTCACGCCATGATGCAATCTAACCCCCACAATCCACTGGGGAGGGGGAGGGGGACTTTTGAGTTTTCCCAGGCCTGTGCACCCATCAAGTAGGCAGAGCAATGTTTTGTTCAGACTAGTTAAATGACTCTGAGTCGACACTTTGGAGAGTCAATACATTATATACGTCACACTTTCGGATTTAAACCTCAGCTGGACGTTTTCATTCATTTAGAGCTGTCCTGCACTCTGCATGGAGTTAATTTTTAAAAACCCATTATTGGGGCTCTTTGATTACTGTGCATCAAGTACAGTGTCATCTTCAGGTACTTCTAGGTCTCACTCAGTTATCGTTTGTTATCAAGCCAGTTGACGTTTCTGTGTGGAGTTTACGTGTTATCCCCGTGCTTGCATGGGCTTCCCTTGGGTTCCTCGGTTTCCTTCCACCATCCAAAAACGTGCGACTTAAGTTAACTAATCCAAATTGGCACCATAGACATGCTCCTAGTAAGTAGTTATCTCTTCATAGCAATCCCTAATTGTTCATTAGCTACAAACAGCAGGGGAGTTCTTGAGATCTACCTGAGCTCAAACTCCCTTCTCGCCCTGCAAATGGCAGGGAGCCCTGGGCTCAAGGATCTTATGAGCTCAGACTCTCTCCCGGGACAGCATGCCAAACACGCTTTATAATCAATCATGAACTCTTGAAACGATAATAATTACTGTCCCCCAGAAGATCTATCCAGCCTCCAAACCACAACGAATTAAATACTGTCTTAGCTGTTTTTAGGTGTATTTACAGTATTGTGTTCCATTTACAAATAGCATTTTGTTATCTTCGGAATTGGTGGTAAAATGAACATATAAGTTGGTAAAATTTGGTATATCTGGCAAGTTTGTCTTCATTGGAAAAGATGTCAAACTTAAAATTTATAATAACTGCTAAGCAACCACAGCCTTAATCTATCCTATAATTTCCATATAGAGATTCAATTTACCTTAAAATGCATGTAAGTCTTCTTGTGAATGCTTGTAAAATAATTACTGCTTAAACCACAATAGACCATTTATTATTTATTAATATATTATTCTCATTTTTCAGTTTCCAATGGGATTTGTGGTGGCAGCCAATGTAAGAGTGGGAAATGCTCTTGGAGCTGGAAACACAGAACTAGCCAAGCTGTCTGGCAAAGTGTCTTTATTCTGTGGATGTATGTGATTTACTCATCAACAGCTCTTCATAACACAATCAGTTCTCATTGCTTCTCAGGATTAGAATCCACGTTACCTTGATGAATATATTACTTTAATCATTCTAAATATTCACTCTGCTTTTTTCTTTTCTTTTTTTTCTAGTATTTGCATCCTGTGTAGTTGCAAGCTTTATTAGAGGTACCTGTGATATTATTGGATACATCTTTAACACAGAAGAGTAAGTGTATAACTACCATTCAAATTTAATCATGCATTAAATATTTGACAGTTTTAAAAAAGTATATTATTAAACAGTATGCCTAGAGTTTTATTAGAAGGCCAGATATTTTTATAAAATGCACGATAAGTATGCTTTTTTCATTCAATTATCCAAAAACAGGATACAATACAATAAAATACAATAAATAATATGTATTTTGATAACATGCGTTCCTATATTGTCCCAAATGTTTTGAATAATATTATATTCCAAAGAAATAAGCTATTTTAGTTAGTGACAGTTACTGGCTGCGCTCAAAATCGCCTACTACTCAGTAGGTACTGCATTTGAATTTAAACATACTACTTGGCTATTAGAAAAGTATGTTCTGTTCAGTATGAATGTCAGTAGTATGAATGGAACTCGGACGTACTACATCCGCCATTTTGTCATCATCACGTGACCTACCCACATCAGTTGATTCACTTTACTCCCATACATGAATTCTCTCACGATGCATCATGGGATAGTGTAGCTTCCATCCGATGTGCACTTCAGAAGCTCGCCAGAAACAGTAGGTAATTTGGGTACTTCTCACATACTGTTTTTCGAATTCTATGAATTCGTACATACTACTCGGCTCACATACAGTTTTTAGCATACTAGTATGGAAGTATGCGATTTCAGCTACTGTGTCTTTTATCACCATGCAGATAATGTCACACACCCCTAACACCTGTTTTACACCGCAAGCGCAAGCAGAGCATGAGCAGAGCGTGCGCAGCGCATATGGAAAGGAGAAGCAGCACGCAGGCGTTTGCCTTTCACACCGACTGCGTCTGCAGCGCGCACAGATCAATCTTTCTTTGTCTATTCTATCTAGTTACTTATCTATCTATAAACACACTTTTTTAACTTTTCATCTCCACCAAGGCCCGTGACAACTTCCTCCTATGGTGTTTCCTTAACCTGCAACTCTTTCTTTTACAATTTATATATATCATAAAGAACTGTATGTTTTTCAAGCTCCGAGGTCTGTCATTCATGTCTTTTAAGGTGCACTCAGATTGTCAGAAGACAATCGTCTGTGATATCATGTCATTTTGTTTTTTAATGCCAGCATAATGTAGGCCTGTTATAATAATATTTATGCAATATAGTTATAATGATATTTATACATGATCATACAAGTGTGCAGCTTAAGCAAAACTAATTGTTTTAAAATTGGTTTAGTAGTTCGGGCCCAAATAAATATTTGTTGCATTTTTTAATAGTTTAAGTTGATTTCATTTAATATAGAAATTAGTGGATCTTATCGATGCATTTATTGAGTAAAATTTCTATTTTTTACTTTCATTCAATTTGTTTTGGTCATTATTAATGCACTGTCAATTTAATTGCAGGTGAGCAGCGCGGCAAAAATAGACTCAGCGCCAAAACTACCAGCATGCTTTAGCTACGCTTACGCCTTGCGCTGACATGCTGCTTTTGCGTGCGGTATGAAAGCTCTAATCTGTTAACATGGATGCCGAAAAAAACACACGCTGCTCATAGATAATGATAATGACCAAAACACATTAAATGACAGTAAAAAATTTTACCCAATAAATGCATCAATAATATTTACTTACTTATATATAGTCAATCAAATGAACTTGAACGATTAAAAACTTTAGATTTATTTAGGCTCAAACCTAATTTAAAACAACTTTAGTATTAGTTTTGCTTAGTAAGTTGCACACTAGTTTGATCATGTATAAATATCATTCGTTCATTCATTTTCTTTTCGGCTTACTCCCTTATTAATCTGGGGTCACCACAGCAGAGCGAACCGCCAACCTATCTAGCACATGTTTTACGCAGCAGATGCCCTTCCAGCTGCAACCCATCTCTGAAAAACATCCATACACTCTTGTTCACACTCATACACTACAGATAATTTTAGCTTACCCATTTCACCTATACCACATGTCTTTGGACTTGTGAGGGAAACCGGAGCACCCGGAACATGGGGAGAACATGCAAACTCCATACAGAAATGCCAACTGACCCAGCCGAGGCTCGAACCAGCGACCTTCTTGCTGTGAGGCAACAGCACTACCTACTGCACCACCACGTTGCCATATAAATATCATTTTAACTATATTGTATAAATATTATTATAATACAGGCCTACAACATCCTGACAATTAAATACAAAATGACATGATATCAGAGGCGATAGTCTTCTGAGTGCATCAGACATGAATGACACTCCTCATAGAGTTTGAGAAGCATGCAGTCCTGTATAGGATCGATATAATTTGTAAAATAAAGTCTTGCAGGTTAAGGAAACAGCATAGGAGGAAGTTGCCACAGGCATTGGCGCAGATGAAAAGTTTTTAAAAATTGTATTTGTAGATCGATAGGTAACTAGATAGAATAGACAGAGATAGATTAATCTGTGCAGACGCAGTCAGTGTGAAAGGCAAATGCCTACGCGCTGCTTCTGCTCTCCATATGCGATGTGCTCGCGGTGTAAAACAGGCGTCAGTTTGCTTTGTTTGTTGTAAAAATGTGCCCCCTAGTGGCAGATATTACATATTGGGCCTTTAATTGAATACTTATTTCTGACCAGTAACAGATATGTGTGACTTTGGCAACTTTTTCTGTGTCTGCAGAGAAATAGTGCTCAGGGTATCAGCGGTCATGATCATGTACAGCTTCTTTCATATATGTGATGCCATTGCGGTAGGCTTTTGATTTTTCATAATTTACTTTATGCTGTGAAATTATGAGAATTAGACTTTTAAAAATAATAAAGTTATTAGACTTTATTATTATTTCTTAAGTGCCTTATTCAGTGTTTTTCTGTGTGAAATTCTGCTTTCTGTTTTATGATTCTAAGGGTTATATTTTTCAGTTCTGTAGGGCATTACAGGCGGCATTGTCAGAGGTGCTGGAAAACAACTGATTGGTTCTCTCTGTATCATTGTGGGGTATTATTTTGTGGGATTCCCAATTGGAGTGTCTCTGATGTTTGTGCTCGGCATGGGGATAGTTGGTAAGTGACTTAAATGTGTTTAGCTTATTGAACTATTAAACTCAAGTGCTTCAATCTCCTCTGGGTTCCTCTTGCTAGGTTTGTGGACTGGATTTTTTGTATCTGCCTTCACACAGTGTTTGTTTTTCATCATTCTCATTTGCAAAATGGACAGGGGGAAAGCAGCTCAAGAGGTGAGCTATTGTTTCATCCATGTCTGTGTAATCTGTTTTTAGACATGATGAGTAGAGTTTTTGTCTTCTCATTTTCAGGCTTTGATCAGAGCGGGTGTTCAAGTCACTGAGATAAAAGATGAATCCTTTGGTTTGGAAAATAAAGGCTGCACTGAAGGTACTGTCTGTCTGTACTGCTCTGTATGATGATGTTCATTATGTTTCTTTCATCGTGGACTTTTCTGTTGACTCATTATTAAACAGAAGCAGCAAAGGAGTCCCAGCTCACTGAAGAAGGCCAGACAGATGCAAACACAGACCTGGAAGGACTCAGTAAAGTAGGAGGAATACCTGAGGCTGGTGCAAAGACCACAGTTGGGGCAGTTTTGATTACCAAACAGCTTGCTGTTCGTCGAGGACTTGCGGTTTTCTTCATGCTGCTTATATTAGCTGGAGGAATTGTGTTAAATGAGGTGCTCATTAGATTTCTTATATAATCATAAATAATGTTTCTTAATCCTTCAGCCCAAATTTTCACATTATCTTTTTATTGTTTGTTGTTGCTATTGAGTATTGAGGTTACAATTAAAAGAAACCAATTTCTTGTTTTCCAGCTAAACTTTAGCTCAATTAAAAAAGGCTTTATGTTTAACTTATGTTAAACAAATTACCAGAGAAACTTTTCACCAACTTTTACCAACCAGTCATTCTTTTCACTTACAAAAAATAGTTTTTTTTTCTTTTTGGTTGTATGTGTCACGGATTGGCCAGGCTCTTCCTGCACTCAATCACAGCGAGCACCATCACCTGAGTTTTAAACACGCACAGCTGCATCCAATCCCCTAGCTCACTATAAAAGCACACACCTCACTTCACTCAGTGTCCGGGCTCGTTTATACGAAGCTGACTCTGAGTGTTCACTCTCCTGGCTAACACTCACAAACTAGCATGTGTGTACTTACCGTGTCTCTGTTTACCCCTAGTTGTTCCTGTCTCCCGTGTATCCAGTCAGTGGTGTATGCTATCCGTCTTCCCCGTTGTGTCTCCTCCATTCTGCTAAAAAAAAGGACAGTTGACCATCCAGCTCATTCATCCTCCCTGTCTGCTCACCTGTTTGTGTTCTACGTTGTCTTAATAAACTGTTACGTCTTTATCTTACCCAGTCTGTTCGTCTGCTTCATAACAGAATGTTTTTTACTTTCTTTAGATTATTTGGTAAAGGGGATTTATGTGCAATTATTCATTTTCCTTTGGCTTAGTCCCTTTATTAATCAGGGGTTACCACAGCGGAATGAAACACCAACTTATATATGCAAATGATTTACACAGCAGATGCCCTTCCACCTGCAACCCAGTATTGGAAAACATCCATAGATTATCATTCACACTCATACACTACCGCCAATTTAGTTTGTTCATTTCACCTATAGCGTATTTCTTTGGACTGTGCGAGAAACCAGAGCACCTGGAGAAAACCCACGCCAACACGAGCAGAACATGCAAACTCCACACGGAAACGCCTCTTGCTGTAAGGCAATAGTGCTAACCACTTAGCCACAGAGTCGCCCAATGTACAATTTAGAAACTCTTATTATTAGCGACACCAGTGGCTGATAAGTGAACTGCAGCCAGAAACTTATCACTCATGATTAGATTTCTGCACCAGTAGCATAGTAAGGCCCAATCCCAATTCTACCCCTTAGCCCTTGCCCTTACCCCTACCCCTCGTTTTGCAAGTTCCTGTGAAGAGGTAGGGGTATCCCACTTCTCTTCAGCTTGAAGGCGTAGGGCTAAGAGGAAGAGGTATATGCCCCTTCGAACAAAGAATTTTCAGTACCACACTTGAGACCAAGGGGTAACAAAATTTCCCAGAAAACACCAGCTACAATGGCAGTTTGGCTTCACCTGAAAGTTAAGGAGAGCCAAAAATTAGTATTTTTTATCAGTATTACGAATTTTTACAACAAACAAACACATGTTTTAATATATACATAACCGCGTTCGTGTTTTACCGTCATGCTTTTATTACAAACCGCTAAAATAAAAAACGCTAAATTTTGCGATCCCTAATCCCTAAGTTATAATCCCTAATCATAACTCCTGTACAGCAGTCCCACAACATTCTGCCACTCGATGATACTCGAACACCCTGTCAGAAAAGTCTTGTGGCTGAGAATGAGCTTTTTACAGTGTCTGCTATAATGTTAGTGTTGTTTTTGGTGTGTTTACATAGATTAATATGGCCACGGTGTAAATGCGCAGTATACAGTAGTTACAATCTTATTGCCACATTAGATCGTTATGATAACATAATATATGCCTTCAGTGATTTCCTGCAATGACATCTGGTGACGTGTGCAGGTGCTGTAGTGTTGTCAATTCTTAGTGGTAAATTTTGAATCCCTTCCCCTTCACACTTGTTTTTAAGGGCCAAGGGAAAGGGGAAGGGGTAGGGGTACAAAAATAGAATTGAGATTGGGCCTAAGTCTCTTGACTAACAGTCCCCTGATATACTCAAAGAGAAAATGTTTGTTGAAGTAAAAAATCTGAAAAATTACTAGCAATATACTGTTAACGGACATCCAGATATTCTCAATGAATATGTCAAAATCTGATGCAGATTTGCCCCTCAATAACCAAAACAACAAGCAAAATGACAGTGGTGCAAAAGCAGCAGTTAAAAAAATCATAATGATGTGGGTATATTCACACAAGTTCTGCTGTTCACAAGCTTTATGTTGAATGATGTGGTCATTAAAATGGCACTGTTATAACAGGCTCAGATGGAAAAATTTGTAAAAGGTTTTGTTTTCAAGTTTTGTTAGTTTCTTTCAGTGTATTCACAACTTTATCTAGGTTCGCCACAGCGAAATGAACCACCAAATACTCTGGCATATTTTTTACACAGTGGATGCCCTTTAAGCTGCAACCGAGCACTCAGTACAACCCCCAGTGATGATAAACATTCACACATTATGGCCAATTTAGTTTATTTAATTCACCTATACCGCATGTATTTGGACTATGTGGTAAACTGGAGCACTAGGGACAAAAAAACCAAGCAGACATGAGGAGAACATACAAATTTCTGGTCTGGCTGGGACTCGAACCAGTGACTTGCTATGTCAATCCCTTAGCTATGTGCCACCCTGTATGCTCTTGATTCATTTCGATTAATCATGTAGCCCTTAAGTAAAAGAACAAAGCAATTTCATGCAATTGCTTTGGAATTCACCAGGTCATAATAAAATTGTGTTGTACTCTATGTCATGACTCTTACCAAAACAATTTACATGATGTGTGTGAGAACATTTGATTTTCTGACCATCAGAATTTGTACCATTTTGAGTTTTGGAAAATCGACACCCTGGCTTACATGTGGATAAATTGTCAAATTACTGTAAGTTGACATGTGGACCGGGCTGCAGATTGCGTAATTATATGGAAAACCCTATTTCATTGGCAGCCTATATTTTCAGTTTTCACTGACTCTGCAAGATGACGAGCCTTTCTAGAGTAGCCAAAACCCTCTGACATGAGCTTGTATAGATGAAGATCAAAGAGACTCTTTAAGCCATAGCAAGAGAAACTGGTTATTCCAGATCTAGAATATTGCAAGGCTGATTGTTCAAAAAAAGATAAATAGGATAAACCTAAATAGCAATCGGTTTAATACTACAGCTGGAACTGCTCTTCATTTCAGCTCTGTATAAGGCAAGGGTCTGTATCTCTACATACAGTGTCACAAAGTTGAATTGGCCCCTATGATGAAAATCAACTTTTGCAAGCTGTTTGGACAGAACTGTGTGTAGGTATAGTGTGTCCACTGTCATATTGGAGTTATAGAAACCCAACAAGTCTCTTTTTTTAAATTTCCTGCCGTTAATATAGGACCCAAATCCCGAATTCCACTGTTACATGAGAACTGGTGCCAAGTTCATTTTAATGGTGAAAGTTTGTCATCAAATTGGGGAAAGACTGAACCCAATTGCTTTTAAAGAAAACCGTGGTGGAAGTGAAGTGTCATAGTTTGGGTGATGTTTTCTGGCCTTAAACTACATGGCAGAATGTAAGCATATACAGTATAGTTTATAGTCATAGTTTTTACCCATATATTGTTTTCATTTAGAAGCTTTTTGTCAGTATTTTTAAAAGTATACATAGTATGGTGCTTTAAATATGTGCTTGAAAGGACAAAAAACGATTCAAGTATTAGGGAAGGGAGGAAAAAAAGTTACAAGTTGTAATAATATGTCATTGAATGCTTTAATTGATATGATAAATACATTTACAAGGAGACCTACAACCTCATAAACTGCATAAAAAAGCCAGATATAT
>CAIGQZ010032440.1:2277317-2298551 GCA_903798205.1 Danio tinwini | reverse complement strand
ATATATATATATATATATATATATATATATATATATATACAAAGTACCTAAACTGTAAAATCCGTTTCCTAAGAAATGAAATAACATACATTGCACAGTAATAACTACTATTTCTGTAGTCTTACTCAGCTGTATACTGGCATACAGAGCTGGGTTGGAGTGTATCACAAAACGTCCACAGTACTATACACTGTACATTCAGAGAAAGGCTGTTCAGCAGATCTACAACGGTCACTACTAGAAGCTGGTATACTGAAGAACCAGTCGATATGTAATATTTCATCTCTCTCCTAAATAACACTGACAAACTTCATTTATGTGGCATCAGTTCTCTTCTGTCCTCCTTATGTGAGACGGCTGTATTAAAAATAAGCCACAGTCCACCAGTTGTAGATAATTGGGGCTGATAAGATGAAAGAAATTAAAGTTAGCTTATTGTAATGTTGAGGACTCTGAATGGAGTGGAAAAATTCCCTGAATCATTTGTAAAGTTGCTTTGACGTTGAACAAAGTGCTCTGGAAGAGGGCAAGCTACATGCACAGCGATTCCAGCAATCAGGATTAATAGGGTAATCAACAGCGTAAGTCCTCGTCTCAGCACAAGCTGTTTTATGGAGAGCAAGACTTTAGGCTGGCCTTCTCCACATTCACTTGCTAGTTTATCTTGGTCCTGGGTGCTCACTTGTATATAGCTGGACACTTCAGAGCTAATACTTGTTAGCTGCGCCTAAAAAAGCAAATGATGTAAATATTAAAGACATTGCAGTAGGGTTTTGAAACTATAACAAACAATTTTTTTACTGTATGACTTGCTTTGTTTCCAGTTATGTCATCCCATGGTTCAGGGATACTTGAAGTTCCATCAGTTTGCTCTGCATTGTCCTGGTCTTCAGAAACCAGCGTTTCGACGACTGGGCCTATCAACGGCGCCTTTGGCATGCACACAACTTTTGCATGTTTACCCGCACGTTTCTCGGCCTAAAGAAAATATTAATCAACATTAATAAACAGCCTTCAACAATGGACTTACTTCACTTTCTGTTGTTCATAGTTTGGTGTAATTCTATAATGATGAAACACATACAACACATACAAACTTGTATTATACTACAATGAATAAAAAAGAAAAATGTTTCAGATTGACATGAAAGGTCAGATTATTTATATATGTATTCACGTAACAGTCTTGTAAACATAGTAAAAAAGAACTATATTGTGGTTATTATTCTAGTAATGGCTATTATAACCCGTTTCCACTGAGTGGTATGGTACAGTTCGGTACAATTTTATGGCCATTTCAACTGTCAAAAGCAACCCAAGGTCATTCTAAAAGCGTAGTCCTGTGGACATTTCTGGAGACTGCCAAATACATCCCGGGAGGTACGTATTTTTGCAGTTTTTGTTTTCGCAAATCCGCAAGAGGCCGCTGTGTACTCTTTTTCATATCTCAAATTTCTCTTGCGAGTGCCGTTCGTGCCCGCTGTTCTCGCGTAAACCCACCAGAGGCCGCTGTCGTCTGTCTGTCTGACTGAATGACCGAATGATTAAATGACTGACTGGCCGACTGACCAACCCTCCTGCTTTCCTAAACCCAACTAATTTTATCAATTGACCCGCCCACCCACTTACTTCCCTAAACCCAACCAATGGTTTACAAAAGCCGTCCAGAAAAAGAAAAGCCCTTGTCTGATTTTTACCACGTTTTTGGATTTTACCGCATTCTCACCCTGTTACTTACTTGTTTATTTTATCTTTTGGATTCTGTTTTTGTCTTACCTGATTTCTGGAACCGCTCTCCCCTGGATTCGAACCCCGTCGTCGTCATGGTCACTTCCTCTCTGCATCTCAAGTCCGCTGACGTAACATGACGAGCTAACGGGACAAACTGATTGTGGCGGGAAAGCCCTCCACACGGAGGTGAGCGGTCAGCTGGCGCAAAAGCGCAAAAAGGAACGGCGTCATACCGCCCCATACCATTCATTTAAAAAAATTAAATGAAGCCATACATACCTCCGGCTACATAATTTGCGGTCTCCAGAAACATCCACGGGACTACGTTTTCAGAATAAGGGAATGTGTTGGTCAAAAGGTACCAAAAAGCAAACTGTACCATACCACTTTTTGGGTACCTTTTTGAAAGGGTACCTAGCACAACAAAAGGGTACCAAAAGGCAAAACCGGACACGCAGCTGAACTTTATTGGTTTACAGAGATATGTCACTAGTTTTTGCACAAGCCAGAAGAATGAAAACCAGTGAAGCGCCATTTTTAAATTCACAGCCAAAACATAACACCATAATAATATATACATATAATAACGAGCCTTGGTCGACCCAAGCTTAAACAAACCTTGTCGTCGTCTTGCTGAACAGCCACAAAGCCAAGAAGAAGAGCAGAATCTACCCTGTACCCTATTGTTTACAAGGCCGTCTAAGGCACGAGTGGTAGAGGTGTGAACCTACACTGGTCTCACGGTTCGGTTCAGATACGATTATCATGCCATCGATTTGGTTCAATTTGATATCTCGGTGCATCACAGTGCATTGACGGTGCTTTCCATACATAACTGGATTTTTTCACAACACAAGAATTGTTTTATTAAAATCTACAAATATATTTATATTTATATAAATTATTATTTGTAATACAATTTTGTCATTTAATACAAGCAGTAAGATATATGAATTGCATTTTATTTTAACCTTTTCAGAGAAAACACTCTTTTTGAATATTTTAGACAAAACTCCAATACACGCACAGAAGACACCATGAGCATTTATAGCAAATAAACTAATGTAAAAATTATCTCGCTAGCTTTTTGAGCGCTGTCAAGCGAGTTCTTATACTCTTATGATTCGTCATTACCTTTACCCGCTCAACAGCAGTGGCTGCGATTGGCTTTAAAAATGAAAGCGCTGTTCACCGATGAGTGATGCGGGAAGAACAGCCCAATTACAGGCCATATGCACATAATGTACGGTTATCCCAAGTTATCCATAATAGACGCAGTGGAGAAAACTCGCACCACAGGCACGTTTGTGTCTGGATCCACAAGTATCACTCTAACAGCCAAGAGGAGAATAAAAGTTACCTCATGAACACACCAGCAGCTCAAATGTCCAAAGTGAGAGAGAGAGAGAGGCAGAGATGGAGTTTTACAGCATTTCTCCCTGGTAGTGAAATAGCTACTCGTGCTATACCCTCTTGAGTGTCAGTGAAAGACTGTCCAGCAAACTCACAAACAGTGAATTGTGCACAATCATCTGCTCTTGAAATAGTCGGAGGAGTTTATTTACTCGCCCTCGCCTCCTTCGCCATAGTATTCTTCCACGACATAGCACATAGGAGATAAATGACATCAGTAGGTAATACCCGGTCATGATCTATTACTGAACCGATATCGAATTGTCCCCATCTGTATCGCAGTGCACTAAAGAAACAATTAATTTTGGCACCTCTAGCGAGAGGTTTTACTTTGTCGGGAGAGCTCGCTGCGTGTCTATATTTGAAATAACGAACTTCTTGAGCTGATGATAATAACGTGCGCATGGTTACTGAAGTGCTTCTGACATCCGATCCTTTCAGAAACTGACAAATGCGAGAGTGACACGTGAAAAAACAAAGCAGAAGCCCGGGACAAAAAAGGAGCAAATGATTCTTTCAGCAACCTAAAAGATGAACAAACTGTCATGTTTACCTATTATCACCACCTTTTGGACTATTATGAACTCGGAATGACAGAATAACTTTCTAACAAGAGGTTACATGTGCTGCTGAAGATTAAAGATACAGATTAGAGGTTTGCACTGACAGTGGGCTATATTGCATGTTGTTTTTGAACCCAAATAAGGACTAAATGTATGCTGTGTGTACTTTTTCTGTAATTGGTAACATTTCAGAGACTGTAAGGGTCTGTATGTGTTCATATATATTGCATTTATTTATTTATTTTATATAATTGCAGACGTTAGAGAAGGCTAATATGATATTTACAGTTTACTTTGACATTTCCTCAAGCAAGAATGACGTCGACTGAAACTTTCTGTCATACACCACACCCAGGGTACCATTGGTATCCTTTTGGCAGTAGAAATGCAAGCCTGATAAAGGTGACCTGTACTGACCTGTACCATACCACTCAGTGGGAAACGGGCCATAAAACAATTGCAGGAAAGATATTACTCTTACCCTCAAGTCAACCCAATCCCCTGAGACATTTGTTTATCTTTAGAACACAAATTAAGAAATTTTAGAGAGCTCTCTGATCCTACGTAGACAGCAACGAGCATGAGATGTTTGCAGTCCAGAAAAGATCTAAAACATTCCATGTTAATGCAATGGTTCAACAGTAATTATAGAAAGCTCCCTGAACACTTTTGTGTGCCAGAAAAAAATACAAGGCATTGTATAAGAAAATGCTTGCACATTCCGCTGCTGAACCTAATACATTGCACTGCCCATAGTAAACGCACACACTGACCTGACAAAGAGAAAACCTTATTTCCAGTCATATTTCCATTTTTTGGCACACAAAAGGGTTCTTGCAGCTTCGTATGATTACAGTTGCGAGTGAGATTAAGTCCCATGGAAAGTTTTGACTGTTTTTTGGTTCCTTTTCTGAACATTTTGTGACTGTTTCTTTCTGTGGAGGGTGAGAGAGCTCTCTGATTTCATGTAAAATATCTTGATTTGCGTTTCAAAAATGAGCAAAGGTCTCAGGGGATCAGAATGGCATAAAGGAGTTATGGTAACACTTTACGATAATAGTACATGAATAATGATGTATTAATATGTAAACTAAACATTACTTTATTATGAACCAATGATGAGTTAACGCATGCGCTTATCCTGAACTAACTTTAACTACAACATGAGTCACATGAGTCCATGTTTGAATGACGGCTACCTTAATTACTTGTTAGTACATGTTGTTAATTAATGTATAAATTATCATTTAAGTTTAAGCTAAATGTAACCAACTCATGAGCTGTTAATGTATAATTATGTCATGACTTTACTTGGAGAAGCACATCACCATTAACTTATCCGTAACTACTCATGAACTCCTGTGGTAAAACTGTTGATGTTGACAGAACACTTTCTATTGTTATTCAGTGGAAACACACTAGGCGGATGTGTATAAGCAGTTCATGGGTAGTTAACTAATAGGTTAATGATGATGTGCTACTCTAAGTAAAGTCACAATATAATTATACATTTCCACATGTCATGAGTTCATGATGGTTAAATTAAGCATAAACTAATGTGGTAATTAATATATTAATTAACAAAAAGGCATGTAACAAGTAATTAAGGTAGCAGTTATTCACACATGAACTGTTGTTGTTAAAGTTAGTTCTTGAATAGTGCATGCATTAACTCATCATTAGTCCATAATAAAGTATGCTTAGTTTACATATTAACACATCATTATTCATGAACTGTTATTGTAAATTGTTACCGGAGTTATAACTAATAAACATGATTTATGACTAATAACAAAATTGAGCTGATCCTTTCATAACTTTACAGATGTGTCATCATTGTCAGTGAAAAGAGTCCATTCAGCTGAACATGCTTTTATTTGTCATGGCTTTGATTTGTACCTGCTCGGTTGCTTTCTTCCAGTCGAGTTTGAAGATGAGAGTGGTGAAGAAACATGTCTGAATAATAACACAAATCAAAAGGCCGAGCCACAGACCTGAATGAATGAAAAATAAAAACGACATGTTTCAGCCTTTAGGTGTAAAATAGTTGACAAGAACCCACTGCTGAGCCTAGATGCTATAACTAGACCCCTGAATCTACATTAACAGTTGGATGTGCTTAATAAAAATTAGTTTGTAGAAAAACAAACTATTATGACATATTACTACCATTACATACTATTACCTATTTTGTAGTATATATTTTTTTCTCAGCTTATTTTAAACATACTAATCTTTGTAGGTCTCTTATTTTGAAAATGGGAGAGACAGGAAGACAAGAGGAGCAGTTCTGTGAAACAGGTAGCCATGCATGACTATGGAGTGAAACATTAAATGTATGATAAATCAAAAGAGTGGAGATGACGAAGAGTCAAGTACCAAGTATCCTGAGCTCTGCCAGAAACATGAGTGATATTCCCACAGGCAAACCAATACAGTAGTAGCAAATCAAGTTGGACACTGCTGCAATCTTTTGCTTCCCGGCACCAAGGAGAATCCCCGAACACACACACTAAAACACAACACAAGCCATCTGTTGTAGAGACTTCACTGTAATCAGACAATTACATCATTTCACAGAACCATAAATCATGACATCACAAGAAATCCTTTTTGCTGACATCACACATAGATATAGTAATGATGAAAGGCTATCAGTAGGCAATATAACAAGATAGCATAGTGCCACAGTTCCAGTCCAGTCATAAAGACTATCTACATTAAAGGCTGTGTTGCCTTCCTTTGCACTAACACATGTTAAAAGCATTAAGACTTACCACAAGGGCATCAAAAAACTGCAGGAAAACGTACAGCGTGAGATTTTGCGAGACAATTGCCACTATGCTCCTGTTAGATTAAATCAAGAAGTGAGAACTGCAAAACAATAAAAGAAGAGCTTCACTCTCATCACTTTAATTCAACACATGCTCATTGTGCATACGTACCTAGGTTTATATTTCTGGGGAAAAAAACAAATGTGTACCTGGAGCTACATCTGGCTGCCTTTTGTCTGTAAAATTAATGCTATGGGGCGATATGACGCTGGCGACAGCTATGGACGACGTTTCCGTTGTTACCAGTATTCCCAGTGGCCACGTAAGCCAATGGGCTTGGGATGCAGAGTTGAGTGGACCCCAAGGACAGGGTTTGAGTGCAGTGAAGAACGGTTCCAGAAACCATTCATTCATTCATTCATTTTCTTTTTGGCTTAGTCCCTTGGTTAATCCGGGATCGCCACAGCGCAATGAACCGCCAAATTATCCAGCACATGTTTAACGCAGTGGATGCCCTTCCAGTCGCAACCCATCCCTGGGAAACATCCATACAAACTCTTTTTAGTCAATTTAGCCTACCCAATTCACCTGTACCGCATATCTTTGGACTGTGGGAAAAACCGGAGCACCCGGAGGAAACCCACGCGAATGCAGGGAGAACATGCAAACTCCATACAGAAATGCCAACTGACCCAGCCGAGGCACGAACCAGCGACCTTCTTGCAGTGAGGCGACAGCACTACCTACTGCGCCACTGCGTTGCCTGTTCCAGAAACCAGGTAAAACAAAATGCAAAAATAAATAAATAAATAACAGGCTGAAAACGTGGTAAAATTTGAAAATGTGGTAAAATCACACAGCCGCTGTACATTGCTTTTGGAAAAAAAAACTATTGGTTGGTTTTAGGGAAATAGATGTTTGGGTCAGTCGACAGCAAGTTGTTTGGATGAAATGTATATTGCGGTTTCTTGTAGATTTACACTAGAAGAGGATGCAAAAATGGCAGGTACAAGAGAAATTTGACCATTAAAAATGTACACAATTGCCTCTAGTGGATTAGTGGAAACAAAAATG
Source organism: Danio tinwini (assembly GCA_903798205.1). NCBI lineage: Eukaryota > Metazoa > Chordata > Actinopteri > Cypriniformes > Danionidae > Danio > Danio tinwini. The sequence continues at coordinate 2,290,996 of CAIGQZ010032440.1, read as the reverse complement.
TCACGGGCCACAGAAATGTAGCCCTGGGTACGTATCCACAATGAGCCTGAGTTGCTTTAATTAACAGCCTTTTTATTTATTCTCCTTATTCATTTATCTAAGGCTTAACATTAGATCATTATATCACATAATGCATAAATCTGTAAAGTGTAATAAGCTAATATGTGTTTATATGTTAGAAGAGAAGAATACATACTCATCAGAGGTGAAGATGTAGCCTAATTTGGACTTTGTCAAAGCGATCCCGATTCCCTGTAAAAAAGCCAAAATCCCTGCAATACAGTAAAGACTAAAATTATTTTTCCTCCTGGATACTTGGTATTGAGGGAATAGTTCATCCAAAAATAAAAACTGATATCGTTTACTCATTGTCATGTCATTCCAGACTCACAAGAAATGTATTCATCTTGCACAAAACAAATAAATATATCAAATTAATATATTTCTTGATTAAAATCAAAATGTCTATTTCAATTTATTAGGTACACCTTACTAGTACCGGGTTGGACCCCCTTTTGCCTTCAGAACTGCCTAAATCCTTCGTAACATTGATTCAACAAGGTACTGAAAATATTCCTCAGAGATTTTGGTCCATATTGACATGATAGCATCACACAGTTGTTGCAGATTTGTTGGCTACACATCTATGATGTGAATCTCCTGTTTCACCACATCCCAAAGGTGCTCTATTGGATTGAGGTCTGATGACTGTGGAGTACAGTGAACTCATTCTCATGTTCAAGAAACCAGTCTGAGATGATTCACGCTTTATGACATGGCGCGTTATCCTGCTGGAAGTAGCCATTAGAAGATGGGTACACTGTGGTCATAAAGGAATGGACATGGTCAGCAACAATACTCAGGTAGGCTGTGGCGTTGACACAACGCTCAATTGGTACTAATGGGTCCAAAGTGTGCCAATATCCCCCACACCATTACACCACCATCAGCAGCCTGAACCATTGATACAAGGCAGGATGAATCCACGCTTTCATGTTCTTGATGCCAAATTCTGACCCTACCATCCGAATGTCACAGCAGAAATCGAGACTCATCAGACCAGGCAACGTTTGTCCAATCTTCTATTGTCCAATTTTGGTGAGCCTGTGAGCCTGTTTCCTGTTCTTAGCTGACAGGAGTGGCACCCAGTATTGTCTTCTGCTGCTGTAGCCCATCTGCCTCAAGGTTCAACGTGTTGTGCATTCAGAGATGCTCTTCTGCATACCTCAGTTGTAACGAGTGGTTATTTGAGTTACTGTTGCCTTTCTATCAGCTGGAATCACTCTGGCCATTCTACAAAGGATGCATCAACAAAGCATTTGCACCCACAGAACTGCCACTGCCACTCTGTAAACCCCAGAGATGGTTGTGTGTGAAATTCCCAGTAGATCAGCAGTTTCTGAAATACTCAGACCAGCCCGTCTGCCACCAACAACAATGCCATGTTCAAAGTGACTTAAATCACCTTTCTTCCACATTCTGATGCACGCTTTGAACTGCAGCAGATCATCTTGATCATGTCTACATGCCTAAATGCATTGAGTTGCTGCCATGTAATTATCTGATAAAAAAATTGCGTTAACGAGCATATGGACAGGTGTACCTAATAAAGTGGCCGATGAGTGTATAACTTTATATGATTTGATTGACCTTTTTTTCCACACAAAAACATTAATGATGAATAACCTCATTGGTTCTCTCATGCCAAGCAAGCACGATTGAGCATCCATGATCAAATTTGAATGCTGTACACATTGTTTGCTGATTTAGATTAAACAGCTTGTGTCATATGGGTATTTTTTGTGAACTTTTTAAACAACTATTCATTTGGTTCTCATGACGAACAAATTAGCTATGTGTTTAGACACAACATGAGGGTAATTGAACAATTTTCATTCTTAGGTGAACTGAACAATTTGTAATTGTGTACATTTTCTGCTGACCTGAGATCATGAGAGTCACTTTACTGGTGATCAGAGCCCTGATAGTGTCTCCAGCCCCCAGTGCATTTCCCACTCGCACACAAGCGGCTGCATGCACACCTAATGGAAACTAAACATGAAAGATGCTAACAATTTAGCACTAAGTCAGTTGAACAAATAAAATAAAAAATGCATGAGTTGCTTTTAAAGGTTTAGTTTACCCCAAACTCATCCCTATGCCCTAATCCCTTAGAAAGCTTTATTCTCTAAAATGAAAGCTACAAAGGGATTTGGGCATAGGGATGAGCCCTTTAAAATGGCATGTGTTGTTTGACAACAAACTTCTCTTCTTAAAGGATGTCAATTAGTTAATAATTCTAAGGGCCCTTTGAAGAGGCCATTTTCGAGCACTTCGTTTGGCACAACACTTCAACATGGCTGCCATGATTGTTTTCACTCTAAAGTGCCCTTTGGAAGGTGATACTTCCTGATTGGAGTATATCATTATGTTAAGATTTTTTTAAACAAATCATAAACATATTACAGTGTGAAAATAGCTGATTGACCACACCTTTAAATAGTACCATCTTACCATGTAAGCAATGCTCCCGATCTCCAGCAACACATGTTGAGCAGCGAGATCCACCTCACCCAGCATTCCTGCCAATCAATCATCAGATGAATTTATTAATAATTCATTCATTGTATAAGGGGTGTGTGATATTACTCTACTAGTGGCATTGCACAACCAAAGCCTAGTTAGGCAATTTAAGAGATGATTTGTAAGCCATAAAACAACTAGTGATCTGGCATCAGTGGAAATAAATAAATAAAAAAGTAATGATTAACAAAAAACTGGCTGTTAGGAGATTTAACATTACTTAGGTCGCACTTTTGTTTCCATTACTGCAATATTTTTTTTAAAGATCAAAATGCCAATGAATCACTAATTTATTCATTCATTCTCTCACAGAAAAGCACACCTGCCAGGAAACCTCCGATCTCGTAGATCCACCACTCGAAGCAGAGCATGAGAGTGCTGGGAATGGCCAGTTTCATGTAGGAGCCCCAATCCTGCAGTGATGCTGTTGACCAGCCTGTAGAAGGCGACAAACACAAACACACTGCAGTCATCATGTGCACACTATACTGAAACTGTGTGTCTATGATATTGAATTAATGAAGTAAATGAAGCAATATTGTAGAAATTTGCAATGTTGTGTGCAGCATATTGGAAAGCTAATATTAATGGTAAAATAAAAATAAATAAAAAATGAGTTGAAAACAAATTCATTAAAGGGATATTTGACCCAAAAATGAAAAAGATGTTCTTTGATTTTCTGCTGTTGAACACAAAAGAGGATATTTTGAAGAAAGCTGGAAACCTGTGATCGTTGACCTCTGTAGTATTTGTTTTTCCTAATATTGAAGTCATTACATGTTTCCATCAAAATATCATCTTTTTTATGAAAGTCAAAGAAACTCATAAAGGTTTGGAACCACTTGTGGGTGAGTAAATGTGTAAGTGTAAATTCTCCTTTATATTAGTGTAAATTTGAGGGGGGAAAAAGGGGTAACAGTTTATAATAGCTACACACTATCATCTATTAAGCATTAGCAAATAGTTAATTAATTATCTGTTAAACATTAACTCTAAATTATTAGTTTATAAATACAGCTACAAATGCTCTATTCTTGACATAAATTGACTTAATTTTTCTATTTTCATATTTTTTTACTTATTATTTGTTCATTACTAAATTCAGTATTGCATTATTTACCAATCATTTGTATTTAAGAGTTGTATTTAAGAGATTATTTTAGAATCATTCAGAATGAGTAAGTAAACGATTAATAAACTATTCAAATCAACATTTATATGTTATTTAGGCATATAGTAATGGTTACTATGTATGTTATTAAATGCTTTATTAACTCAACTTCATGCAGTTTTGAGACCTAATCTATAAATGAGGACTATTTATGCTTTGCAAATCCCTTATAAATGACAATTAAAGGCTTGGTCTCAAATGAACAATAAATGTTTGCATTATCTTATCTAAAAAGTAAAATTACTGTAAACTTTAAACATCGGCGAATAACTAAAGTGTCAAAATTCAATTCGAAATAAATACAATAAAATAAAATTGGATAAAGAAATAACAATATAATAATTTAACTATACAATACAGCATTTCAAAGCTATTTACCGATGGATGAAGTTAAGTAAATAAAGCATTTATTAACATACAAATTAACTGTTAGTATATGCCTGAATAATAAGATATATGAATGTTAATTTGATTAGTTTATTAATCATTTACTATAGCTCATCCTGAATGATCTTAAAATAGCACCATCTGTTCTTAAGTAACTAGTCTGTAAATAATGCAATGCTTAATTTAGCAATGAAAAAATATTCATTAGCAAAGTATAAAAAATACAGTCATTAAGCACATTATAAATGTGCTTATAAGTCAAGAATACTGTCACAGTCACCAGCGATCTAGTAGATTGCTGGAGAACTACAAATCTGCCAGCAAAAGAACTACAGATCCAGTCATGCACCACTTAGACACCTGGCCTAGATCCCTATGATTGCAAACAGACACAGCTGAGGCTGTTCAGGACTACATATAGACAGACTATACACAGACTACATATACACCTCTCAAACAGATACATGGCTGAGTCTTGTTGAACAGTTTTGTGAACATTACGACGCGTTTTCCTTGCCTTGTCTTGCTGTGTTTTTGACCCTTGCTTTGTTTTGTTTATTTCTGTCTGCTGCCTGCCTTTTGACCATCTGCCTGTGTATTCGTCTACGACTCTGGATTTGCCTACATACATCTGTTTGCTCTTGATTGTGACCGTTGCTTGCCTGACCATCTCTGTATATTAAACCCTGCGTTTGGATCCTCACTCCCTGTTGTCAGCGTCACTTCACATTACAATTACAGCATTTGTAGTTGTATTTATAAACTACTTTCTGACATCTATTAATGTAGAGTTAATGCTTAATAGATAATGAATTAAGTATTTGCTAAAGCTTAAAAAAATAATGCATAATGTGTAGTTTTAAAATGTTGCCAAAAAGTACAGATCTTAAAGACTATCTCTTAAAAAGAAACACCTTTTTTATCCTCTGAGAAAATACTTATCAGTGTCTGTAAGTAGAAGGAATTCCGACTGATAGTGATTAAATTACTGACTCTCTGTAGTGTTTACTGCTGATTTTTCAAGGAAAGGGAGTTTAATCTTTAAAAAAAAGGTTGATTGCTTAATTTTGATGCTCTCACAGCGGCAAGACCAGTGGAGATAATTTCACTCTGGTAAAATCAATTCCATGAAAAGCCTAACATGTACAGGCATAACATGATGTGTTATAGGTGTAATAAATAATTTATTCATATTAGCAACAATTTTGTTCAATAAAAATATGTTTTCATTCACCATTTTTGGTGACTTATCTGGTTATAAGAGAATATTATTTGCTGAACCTGTGGTATTTGCTGATAGCACTTTAAGAGTGGACAACGTATACAGGTGAAACAAAACACTAGAGGCTACATGGTGATACATTAAACTGATACACTAAACTTTTTGTTGTTGAACAGACTAAAAGCATGCTTATATGATTTATTCTTACTTTTCTTTTCTTCAGAATGAATAATTAAATGTAAAAGGTCGACAGATTTCACTTGATTAGCATTTGATTGGTAAGAGTGGCAACATACATCATTTCATGATGACACACGCAACAGGACTCATTATTTTTATTTCAGCTAGAGGGCACTTAACTTCAAAACACAACTATATTGGATGTGAATGCCACCTAATAATTAAAGTAGGTTTCATTTAATCATTTTATGAGTCAATAAACCCTAAAAAAACTAAAATTTAAGTTTTTGTCTGTGTGTGCGCAGCTTTCACTGTAAAAAAAAAAAAGTTGAGTTAACTTAAAATTTTAAAGCAACCAGCTGCAAATAAATTTTAAGTTTATTAAACTTCAGTGGTTGAAGTTGTGCCAAATTATTTTTTTTTAAGTTGACCGAAAAGCCTGGTTTAAGTCAAGTATACTTTATGGAATAATTTGGCACAACTTCAAACACTGAAGCTTTATAGACTCAAAATTTCTTTGCAGCCGGTTGCTTTAAGCTTTTTTTTTTTTTTTTGAAGATATGGAGAAATAAAAATTTTAAGTCTAAACTGAATATTCTACTTTTAATTGAACAAACAGTTCCAAACATGCAGCTAAATCATTTTTTATGAGTAAATTCAACTCTGAGCTCAAAAATATGTCCACCTAACTTACAATTTTAAACTGAGTTAACTATTTGTAAGTTGTTTTTTTTTTACAGATATTCCTCACCACCCCATGTCTTCAGATGCAGTTTTTTCCAACGTATGTAAGCAAACAGCAGGAGGCAGATGGTGATCTGTGAGATACTGTTGGCTGCAGCAGAGCCCCTACAGGCACACACACATAAACAATTCACTATCTTATTATTTAGACATTACTTGCTGATCCTAAAAATCCTCACAGATCCACAGTCTATGTATGAATGTTTCATTAAAATTGAAAATATACATACTTTACTCCAAGCTTCATTGAGTGAAGAAGGATGTAGTTTGTTGCTACGTTTAAAATGTTGGCAGCAACTGCTGTGTACATCTGGGGCAGGATGATACCCTGAAATGACAACACATTGCCAAAAGATCCGGTAATTTAGACATATCCATATCAGGACATTCAAAAATCAGATCTTTGGCAGGTGTTAAACCTCACAAACAACAACATATAAAGTAGAACTGATCATTAGCTTCAGAAGTTTAACAAGTTGTTTTGCTCGTTCAAACTACTTATTTCAAATGAGCTGAAACAACACAATTCTTGAGATTTTATTAAGACAACTTAATTTCTTTATGTTCAATCCACATAAATTTGTTAAAAGTGTTAAGTTAACTTAATCAATTTGGGTTGGGACAACATGAATGAATTGTGTGGAATTTATTTATAGTGTGCACACACTATAAAACAATAATTCAGTCAAAGTACAGATCTCAACCAAACTGAAACACTGTGGAGAGAGTTGTGCAGAAAACTCCAAATCTCTTCAAGAATTATTTGAGATATTTTGATTTAGTTACTGCTGGAAATGGATCTACAGCCATCTGAATCTTAGGCCTTTCTAAGTTGGTCACCCATGGCTTTTATATCTTGCCTTGACTTTTAACAAATGAATAACGGCTTGAGATATGTTGTACATGTTGTTGTTTTATCTTGCAATTTTAAGACCTGCCAATGACCGTACAGTTATATATCCCCTTTTGAATATTTTTATTTATTTCTATGTAAATATGGACAATGTATGTTGGTTCATTTAAACAAAACAGTTTAATTAAACAGTTAATTTGATCAAAATAAGATTTTTGTTCATCTAAATTATTTAGGAATAAATAGTACTTATAATTTCAAATGAGGTGTTGCAAAGAAATTTACCAAGAACATTTTGAACTAAACAGCAAAAATCAGTCTATGGCACTCAAAAAAAGTGGGAATTTTTTTTTAAAATATTTTTTAAATTTGTTCTCCCTTTTTTCGAGTGCCTTGGACTGATTTTTGCTGTTTATTCTCATGAATCCCTTACCCAAAGAGCACCAACACATTATTTAAGCTACCCCTAAGCACTTTTTGTTTGATTTTGGATTTTTATACATTAAACTAAATTTTATACATAAAAACTAAGTCTTATATTTTATTTAATTTCATTTTTGATGTTTCTTTAGATTTTTCCCCTTTATTGAAATGTTATTACATTTTTTGCCCTAACATATTAATTTGGATGTTTCAAGTTTTGGACCATGATCTTAAGTTATTTTGTTACATTAGTTCCAGTTTTGGCTTTGGTTCAGACTAATATAGTATAAACACAAATATATTATTGTATAGCATCCTATAAAAATAATAATTAAAAAAGAGTAGTGTACTTGATAATGCTGGGTAATTTATACACACACAGACACACACATACAGTTGAAGTCAGAATTATTAAACCTCCTGAATGATTAGCCCCCCTGTTTAATCTTTTCCCTAATTTCTGTTTAACAGAGAGAATATTTTTTATCACATTTCTAAACATAATAATTTTAATAACTCATTAATATTTGATAATAATAATATTTGATAAATACTAGATATTTTTCAATACACTTCTATACAGCTTAAAGTGACATTTAAAGGCTTAACTAGGTTAATTGGGTTAAGTTTAGGGTAGTTTAGGGTAATTAGGCAAGATATTGTATAATGAGGGTTTGTTCTGTAGACTATCGAAAAATATAGCTTAAAGGGGCTAATAATTTTGATGTTAAAATTGTTTAAAAAAATTTAAAACTGCTTTTATTCTAGCCGAAATAAAACAAATAAGACTTTTTTCTAGAATAAAAAATATTATTAGACATATTGTGAAAATTTCCTTGCTGTTTAACATTTTGGAAATATTAAAAAAAATAATAAAATTCAAAGGGGGTTTAATAATTCTGATTTCAACTGTATATATGTTGTTCCATGCAACATCACAAGCTTACAGAGAGGCTGTACCTGGTTTTGCAGATAAGACACCTGCAGATAGTGCAGAAACATGGCCTAAAAAATGGAAGGATGAACAATAAAATACATCAGTGCTGTCAGCAGAAGGAAAGCTTATGAAAATGACTGCATGCATGTGGCTGCAATTTTCAAATATTACATGACCATGACTGACAGTTTGACAGTAAACAAAAAGTGTCCTGAAGAGAGAGCAACACAATTTGGAGAAAGCACTGGGAAACATTTGAACTTGCACTCTAGACAAACAAGACCAGCACAGAGATGAAAGCACAATCACCGAATGTCTTTGTAAAAAAAACAAACATGTTTTTATACTTACAGGAACAGCAGGGAGGAAAGCTGTAACATACAGCTGGGCAATCCTGAAAAAATGAAGAACAATGGAGTCTTCAGCATAGCAGTCTTAGAGCAGCGTGATACCTGAAAGCAAGATAATTGGTACTTTTTCTGCAAATAGGTACAATTATGCTTAAAAAACTCTTACTTTTTAGCATCAAATGCATAAATCCCCTTTTTTCAATTAGATCTCCATTGAGAGAAAATAAGCTCTATTTTATACTGTTCTTTTGAAATAAACACTTATTATGGAAATAATAGATTTATATAATTTTTAAACAAAGGACTGTCGATTTTTAGATGTAATTTTAGAATTGTTACTATTGAGATTAAAATATGGTTAAAGTAACGTGTTGTAAGTGTACAAGCAATTATTACTAACTGAAACATTCTTTAAAGGGCACCTGTAATGAAAATCATCTTTTTGTAAGCTGTTTGGAAAGAACTGTCCACTATCATATTGGAGTGATATAAACTCAACAAGTCTCTTTTTTAAAATGTCCTGCCAATAAAATAGGACCCAAGTCCCAGTGATTTTGAGGCCCAACGCAACGTGATGTAGGAGTGGGGGGAGGGGGGTTCCCAGTTTTCACGAAAAGTTTGTGGGGGGTGGGGGGCTAACAGTCCCAGTTTTTACGAAAAGTTTGTTTGGGGGGGGGGCTTGGGGTTGCAAACTGAAGGGCAGGGGTGGGGCTGAAGAAGGCGTTTGCGGAATGAAGAGCGGGGAGACGGTGGCACTTACAGTACTATACTTTATGTAGTACTTTTATATGGGCACTTTATATCCCAGTCTCAAAAGGGCATGTACACTGCACAGGTTGAGCCCTATGTGTGCACGTGCCTGATGTACACACGTCCACAGAATCTTTTTTGCAAACAAACTGGGATTAAAATATCTTTTACAACACTCTGTGATTTTTATAAGTTTTATACAATTAAAACGTTTTCAAAACTTTAATTGTTTGTAATAAAGACAGTAAAATTGCTAATTCTTAACCGATATAATCACCACGGCCACATGGTGTCAGCAAATGCACATATATATGTGTGTGTGTGTGTGTGTGTGTGTGTGTGTGTGTGTGTGTGTGTGTGTGTGTGTGTGTGTGTGTGTGTGTGACTCATCATTTTAGAAAGGCTTGAATAAACTCCATCACAAATACATCAAAAAAACTTACTTTGTATTTTTGACTAATGAGCTGTATTTCAGCTTTATCTGAGTATTTCTCTATCACTGACTGCTGTTTATCTAGAGAAGCAAAAATGCACGTTGAAGCTGTGGACAGGGAGCAGTAGTTCATTTGGATTTAAAGCCACAGGCTACAAAAACACCTACCCTGTAGTCAATCACAAAAATGGACAGTTTCTGGAGGCTATAATAAACTATCTGATGGGTATTTTGAGCTGAAACGTTACAGACACATTCTGGAGACACCAAAGGGTTATCTTACAATGTGTAAAAGGGGTAAAATAGGTCCTTTAAAGTCTACTGAAATGTGCATGCCATATATTTACATATTTGTAACAATAAATTAGCAATTCAGTACATTTGAAATATATTAGCTTCATAATTTTTAGATATAGTTCCAGCACTATAGTATTATTAACACTAAACATGTTATACTCAGCCAGAGAGTTTGAGCAGTGTTTTTGAGTAAATAAACAATGTAAGGTAAGGTACTGTAAATTTCAAGAAGAGGTAACAGTGAAACAACAGCCACACAAACAGATAGACAACAACTGGACTCTGGATAGACTCAACTCAACATAAAAATACAGGACACGGAAGCAAACAAACAAGTCTGATCATAATTAATTAGTGACAAGTAGTAGTTATTAAAGAAAATCAAGAAAGCTCAAGAGAAAAAAAAAACACAGAAAAGTCTTTGGGGAACACTGTATGATGTGGTTATTACTCCTAAGGGTGCTGTATGTAAGTTTTTGACTCTTCTAAAGCATAAAATTACCATAATATGTGTGCAGATATTTAGGAAACATCCTAAGTGAACATACTTGTTTAACTGAAAAACAATGCTGAAGTCAGATATTCTGCTTTGAAAATGTTTTTTTTTTTTTTTTTTGTGCCGGAACGCTGTTTTTGTTTAAGTAAATTTAATCTGCACAATGCTAGTTTAGCCAATTATAATTCAGCACCCCGAGTTGCTTTGTTGGAAAATAGCGTATTTCATTAATTCATTCTTTCATTCATTCAGAAAGACTCTGAAAGCATGCGTCCATGAGTGAAATGCGACAGTGTCAGTGGACAGTATCAGATGTCAAAATGAGACAGATTCAGTTTCACATGAGGTTATTAATTAGCAAATGACATAAATATTACGATTATGAGCAGGTTACATTGTAACCGCGTGTCCTAACAACACGATTTGTAACGAGATAAGCAGTGATGTGCAATTTGGCTGACAAAACACGACAGAAATTTAAATACAGCCATTCAGAAGCACAGAATATGCACTCACTCACAAAACGGTAAGGTTTATAATATATTTAATACATGTAAACCCTCTTTAACATCATTAAATGTAGATGCTGAATCCCTCATATGTGTTTAGTTCTAAAGTTCAATTTCAAACGGTATTTTCAAGATCTGAAGTGAACTATCTGCTGCTGCTTACAGTATATAGCAATAAATGTAATGTAAAATGGCATTCAAACTCACATTGTTAGCATTTAGCACTGAACAAAGCATGCAAGGTTTACCTAAGGTGATCACTGTCATAGGTTTCACATGTTCAGCTGTGAGAAATAGAAGCCGTTTCTAATATCTCAATTCGAGGTGTTGGTTAGAACCAGAAGACCTTTTCATATGGAAAGTATTCCCTCTATCTCGTGTCGTTGTTTTCATTGAGAACAGTTTAAATCACTCGCTCCTATACTCAATCTGGCATCCCGCACTTGCATTTATTTTGATCCAGGAGTGCAATACCTAGTTCAACCACTGGGTGTCAAACTTACATACTGCACCTTTAATATTTACTCTTAATATCATTACACTGAACTTGAATTATAATGAATTTGAATTATATTGTATTTATTGTCTATGTTTTAAATTGTGTTATGTCTGTTTGATAGTCCGGCAACAAAGTTATATCAATCATATGATCTCATATCATATTAGGGCTGCAGGATTAATCAAAATTACGAAGATGTGACGCTCATGCATCTTGTCAGGGATACTTGGCTCTGTTATCAATGGTAAATTTACTCCAAGAGCCAGAGGGCACTCTAACATGAAAACTACAAATACTCCACAAAGAAGAGACATGGGAAATCCAACGGAGCAAAGGACTGAACTGCTTTTATTTATGAATTTTATTCTTTGGAGAACAGCGATTCTCAGATTTTCACATGGTCTCAGTTGTTGCAGCAACACATGGTCGTAGTTCACTGAGAAGCAACGCAAACAGCTGTTAAATCAAAGAATGCTTATCTTTGATTTCAAGATTGAGCAGATTTAATCATCCATGATTGTTTGCATAGCTTGTCAGTGAACTATTGTTCTGTGTAGTAAACACTGCTCCATCTAAAAGCAACAGCTGGAGATTTACAATCCACGGAGCGGACTTTACTCACAAAATGCACATAAAAATCACCTTTGATTGTGCAGCCCTATATCATATATCATATAATATCACATCATGTTATAGGGGTTTAAGGTTGATGGTGCATAGAGAAGGGTAAAGCCAAGAAAACTGAGAGCTGAATCAGGGAGGCTAGAGACCAGAACAAGAGTGAAGAAATTGAATTTGAGCCCTGAGGTAGAGCCACAAGATCTAAAAATTAAAGAAATATAGTCTGGTGAGGTTGTTGAGGCCTGTGAGTTTGCAGTCAAGACAGACCATGATGGAGATAGTAAGATGTAGGGTTACAAGTCCTGTAGCTATGAGTTCTTAAACTCTGGTTGATGTGATTGACCCAGAAACGGTGCTTATAGCAATGCATTCAAGTGGAAGAGGCAGCACTAGAAGGTAGGATGGAACACGTAAAAAGAGATGATGCCAACCATAGAGAACTTCTAGAGGTCTCCATAATCCTGGATAAGGCCATATCCTGAGCAGATGCTGCGGTGGTCATGGAGAAGTGGAGAGCATGAGACTGTTTGCAGAAAGACCCGAGTGACTGCTAAACTCACACCTGCAGCTTCTCCATGGACGTCCAGCGTTCTCCAGCCTCAGGAGCCTAGACAGCAGCTCTGCACAAGAAGTTAGGCTAGAGGATTAATGGTCATGCCAAACTGAGCCTGGTTTCTCTCAAGGTTTTTTCTTGACTTTCATCAATTGGTGAAGTTTTGTTCTTCGCCACTGTCGCCACTGGCTTGCTTGGTTTGGGACTTGTGAAGCTGCGCACCGATGGATTTGCTCTTCAGTGTTTGGAGCAGTGAAAATTAAACCACACTCAACTAAACTGAACTTCAACTCTGAAAACTGGACTGACACAGTTTTAATTTACTAGAACCTCTATTTTAAGCTGCTTTGGTACAATCTACATTGTAAAAGTGCTATATAAATAAAAACAAATTGAATTGAATTGAATTGAATTGAATTGATTTGAAAAAGTGCAGAAGGAAGTGTGAATTAAATGGATGGAACCAATGAATCTAGAGACACTTTTCACAATCGGGCTGAATGGTTCCAGGAACAGTAGGGTATGGTTCCACTTGTACAATATATTTCCATGTGAACTTGGCACAGCATGGCATGATTTCACACCGTCATTAAAGTTTCCATGATTCCATGACACACCACAGCTTTAATGATATATAAATATATATATATATATATATATATATATATATA
>CAIGQZ010032440.1:2257205-2272317 GCA_903798205.1 Danio tinwini | reverse complement strand
ATATATATATATATAGTTTGTCCCTTTGTGTTCCCTTTTACAAACATCCTAATTACATTGTGAAATATCTAATATTCAGATTCTCAAATATAGATTAATAGTATTCATATTATTTGATCTATGGGAGTAATTGGCACTGCCATGTTAGTGGAGGGATTAAAGCTGCTGGATTTATAACATGTCAATTCATCAACCTAAACAGTGTGTACCTGATCATTAAATTATGTGTAAAATAATTATTATAGCCATTTTCAAAGACATTAGTGTGTATTTTATACAAAGCACTAATGTTATGATTTGCTAGTACTTATGTGTATTTATGTCTGAAAAATAAAAACAAAAGGTTTTGTGATTTAAAATTTGTGATTTATGTCAAATGTCCAACAAAATCTCACGCAATTTGTAACTTTTTGATTTAGTGGCTAATTCGTATGAATTCGTACAGTCTAATTCGTACCATTTAGTACGATTTGCTAATTACCCAATGACAGTTGGGTTAAGGGGCGGGGTTGGGTGCCACGCCTCCTTTTTAAAATCGTACGAAGATTTTTTGTATGACTCAACTTATACAAATTCGTACGAATTAGCCACTAAACTGACAAAACGTAAAATACTTACGTTTCCTCGAGAGAACAGGCTGCAAATGTCGCATGCCTCTTTCTCTGGCTCAGTTTGAATCGCTGGGGGAAGTAGATTTGCGTTTTTTATTTCTGTATCTTTTTATTTTTGTATCTGTGTGTAATTTACAAGTGTGATCATATGCTCCAGGGACCAGCTAAGGCTAATCACAGTGGTGTCACAGCACTTGTCAAGGGGTTAAACAACCATGCTGAGCCGTGCTGGAAGAGTGCAAGTGTGTGATATTGCCATTCTGTGTCCTGGCTATCAGATTCTCCATAGCCAGATAAATGGATTTATTTAACAAAGTAAATATCAGTTATTTAAAAACAAGTTTCAAGAACGGAATCTAATAATGTATCTAATAAAGTGTCTAATAATGATTGTTGTCTACATTATACTTACATTGCCAAGGCAACTACTGACGCATTTGTATTACATTCCAAAATATCTGTTATCAGCATCACAGTAGAAAAATTAAACTGTATTTATGCTGACTGACAAGAAATGGTTAAGCAAAGAGAACTGTTCAGCCTGATAGTGGAAAAGCGGCTTAGAAAACAAGGTGAGAGCGGTGTAGACGAAGAAGGTTTTGGAAAAGCTTGGGGTGGGAATTAATTTCTGGCCAGACAGGTCAATAAGCACCTGCCGCAGGACAAATGTTGCAGCAAGTTCTGGATCGCGGCAGATATGGAGGAGAGAGAAGATATAGCAACATGGAGGACACAGAGGCAGGATTAGGCTCCAGGATGCACATGGCCTCCAGGAGAGGGAAGTGCTGGGTTTATAGTCAGTGACGTCTGATCTGCCTCACCCTCTGTGAAATGGCAAGAGCAGTGGCAGAGTCACACACATGCAGAAATCCCAAGAAGGTGAAGATGCACATGGATTTATCACACATTATTGGCCTTTGAAAGTGAGGTTCCCCTTTTCAAAGAGAAGGATTTGAGCTGCTTGCAGATCCATAATCTTTCCGGTCTGTAATTCCGTCACGCTCATGCAGGAAAGTTAGAGAGAGCTGAGATGAGGATCTTTAACGAGCCATTTTAATTAAACAAATGCCACAAGGGAAGCTTCAGTTAGGTGAAGAGAAACCACAAGAGCTTAGCAACCATACACAGGCAGTATCCTTTAACTCAGTAGAGAAGCACAGGGTAGTAGCAAACAAAATGTAAAATGGGAGAAGCAACAGAAATATTGAGATGATCAGTAATTAATGAAATTAAGGGGTAAGACTTCATTTTCCCTCAAGCCTAAAACATGGAACAAAGGTATGAAGGAAAAAGAGAATATCAAAATAAGATACATGCTAAAAGATTATTAAAACATAATGTTTTAACGTTAACCATTTAGATTATTTAGTAACTATTCACTTAGATACATTTACGCATTTAGGTGCCATTTGACACTTTTGAGAAGTGTAAATCATTTCATTCCAGTCACATCACTGATTTAACACAAACAAAAATGTGCACCTTTGGTATATTTTAAATATACATGATAAAAAATATAAAGGAAATTTGAACATAAACTCAATATTTGGTCAAAGAAACAATGCACTGAACCGTAAAACTGAAGACCCCTTTCATATTTCATTTTTTTTATTTTTCTAAACTTGTATTGTTAACATGATTAATATTATCTCATTTCACCAGGCTTATTGCTGAGAGATAATAAAAAGTTGACATTTTCTTTATACATCTTAGAGTCTCCAGGTCCTCAAAGGAGAAGTGTCTTTAATGAATGGAAACTGATAGTTTCCTAAAGTAGATCACCTTTAACATTACATTTTTTACACTGGTACTTGTTCTGATTGAATAGTATGGCAAGTATCAGCCTGACCTGGCCACTTCCGGCTCTTGCTTCAGGGTGAGCAGTATTGACTCAGCGTTGATAAGAATGGCCCAACATGGCAGGCAGAAGAGTAAGAGGATGAGCATGCTTCTCTGCAGAATCTCCCCCACGCGCTTGAGGTTCTTACTGCCAAACGTCTAAACATATGGAACAGATCATTAAAGATGAATATATCATGCATGATTAGCATATAATATAATGTCAATAATTTAACAGTATTCAGATTTCATAAAACATAATTTAATGGTAAAAAATTTTAACAACAATTTGCAAAAAACAAATATAACAAATAAAAGTTGTATGACACTACCACCGCTGTATTTTGGACATATACCACTTAATTAAAAACACCTTTCTAAAGGGTTAGTTCACTCAAAATGGAAAATTCTGTTAATATTTACTCTTATGTTGTTTCAATCCCCTGGGACCTTTGTTCATCTTCAGAACAAATTATGGTGTTTTTGCTTCAATTTGAGAACTCTTTATCTTCTATAGACAGCTACGGTCCAAAGACATTCAAAGTCCAAAAAAAGATCCAAAACCTTTGTCAAAACATTCCATGTGGCTTCAACTGTTCAACTGTAAGGGCAAATAAGTCATATTGCCCATAGTAAATGAGCAAACACTGGTGAAAAAAAGTTGTTTTTACAGTTTTTTGGCACACAAAAATCTGTGTATGATTACAGTTGAACCACTGAAGTCACATGGAATGTTTTAACAATATTTGGGTTCCTTTTCTGGACTTTAAACATAGCGGGACCATTGCAGCAGTTCAGTACATTTCAGAATGGATCAAGATGATCTGGTAAAGTTTGGACTGAGCATCAGAATCAGAAACAGCAAGAGAATATTTAAGACTAATATTTTTTGCTGATGATTTTCAAAGGCTCACCAAAACTGGATAGTATGTAGACTGGAAAAAGGTTGCCAGGTCTGATGAGTCTCAAGTTCAACTACCCTATTCTTATAACTTGGCGTGAATACCATGAAAGCATCAATCAGTCTGGTCTTGTATGACCGGTTAAGGCTGCTGCTGGTGGTGATGATGGGTATATTTTTTGGCACACTTTGTGCACCTTTTTGAGCATCATTTAAAAAGACAGTTCGCTTAAAAAGAAAATTATGTCATCATTTACCCATCGTCCACTTATTCCAAACTTGAGTTTCTTTCTTTGGTCACACTTTATTTTGATGGTCCGTTTGTTGAATATAAGTTACATTGCATCTACATGCCAACTAATTCTCATTAGATTATAAGTAGACTGTTAGGTTGGGGTTAGGGTTAGTGTAAGTTGACATGTACTTGCTAAGTTTCTTATAGTCAGTTAAATGTCTGTTAAAGGAGCAATATCAACCGATATTAAGCAGACCGTCTAGTAATACTCAAATGTGCCATCAAAACAAAGTGTTACCTTTTCTTCTGTTGAACACAAAGAAAGACATACTGAAGAATATAGGGAAAAACAACCACTAACTTTGATAGTATTTGTTTTTACTATAAAGGCTGGTCTGTTTTTCTTTCCAGTATATCTAGTTTTGTGTTCAACAGAAGAAAGAAATTTATAAAAAATTGTAATAATTTGAGTGTGAGAAAAAAAATGGTTCAACTATCCCTTTAAATGCCACCATCTACATGACTGTTGTTGCTGACCATCAATCTTTTTATGATCACACCAATCTTGTGATGCTACTTCCAGCAACAAAAACATCCTTTCATATGTGCTGGAACAGGAGTTTCACATCATAAATGTGCAGCAAATTTGTGTGATATTGTCATATCAGTATAGACCAAAATCTCCTGGGAATGTTTCAAGCAGATTGCTGAATCTATACCACAAAGAATTAAAGTACTGAAGCCAAAAGTGAGTCCAACCTAGTTCTTGGCTCAACCTAATAAAAGGACCAGAGAGTGAAGGTTCATGATAATACTTTGATAAACAATAGGATGTAAATTACCCTCAGATACTATAACAGATTCTTAGTATTCCCACAGTACTTAATGTAAGAGTTTACTTATTCTTTTTGTAAGTTTGTAAGCTGAGAATGGTTTTATAAAATAGTGAAATAATAATAATTGCTTAAATAAAAAAGCCCAAATTCTTCTTTCAATTCCTCAGTCTCCCACTGTATCTGCCCACTGAACTACAGCTATTACGCTCTGTTTTCAACAAAAATTAGGGGATATTATAGAAACACAACAATAGATATTAAGCTAGACTGTTGGCAGGACAGCATTACTTTAACCAGGTTAAAGCCATCATTAGGAAAGAGTACCTGAGAGACGAGTGTGTCACATGCGAGAGCCAGGCCGCATCCCGTGGCTGTCGTGGTCACATTAACAGTCTGAGGAAGACAAATGATGCTTTAGCAGTGCAGTCACTGAACACCGTCTCTAATCTTTCACTGCATCCCTCTTCAAGATTGGATTTTCGATTGGATTGACTTTCAGAGTACTTCTTAAAATAGAAAATACTCTTGGTGTCCGAAAAAACAAATGACAAGATACTGAGACATTTTTGTGAAATCACTAAGGGTCATTGCCTGAAAGATTGCATCAACTTTTTAAACAGAATCATTCATTTTAATATCAGAGATGCAATAACTGAACACAATAGCTCATATGCCAGACATACTTTTGTACATAATTAACTTTTATAGAGTCCATATTAGTAGCTTTAAGTGTCCTTAATGTACTACTTTGCAAACCTTAGGAGTTAATAATGCATAAAAATGTACTTTTAAAGGATTTGTCTCAGTTGCAAATTGGTGAACCTCTAGAAATGACGGGTTTGCACATTTTATTTAACATCTCCATAAGATCATGGATGCATTACCGCAGAGGCCAGGGCATATCCAGCCAGTTCAGCATTTCCTAAGTGTCCACAGAATATAGTGGTAACAAATGGCAGCAGGAAACTTAGGATCCTGGAGATGAGCTGTGGAAAGTAAAAAAGTCAGAAGTCAGCTGAGAATTTAAGGATCGAAATAAACAAATGCAGTCAGCAGTGCATGTAGGAATTCTACAAAACATTATAAGACTTAAAGATTGAATGAAACGAAGTGGGGGGTTATACAAGTGCCACCTGAAAATTTATTTTAAAATGATAAATTTTCTCAGGCCCTTGCATATATTATACCAGATAATAGGTTCTTGTTATTGCCTTTAAAGTGAAATAGCTGAACATAAACATAGGAGACTAGGAATATGCAAATTTTAGATTTTTGCATCTGAACTCATATAGCTTAGTGAAAGATGCCTCCTGTTTAATGTTCATACACAATTTAACGTGCTTATGTAGTATGATCCAAAATTATTATAATACTTGCACTGTAAAAATGTATATGATCAATTAGTCATGACAGCATATATTTTTAGTTCATTGTAACTTATTAAAGTTAATCATGTTCTAACTTAACTTTATAAGTTAAGCAAGCTCTTTAAAGTCAGTTTAACATAATATAAGTTCAATGAACTCAAGGTTAATTTGATTCGGCTTAAAAATTTAAGGCAACCAGCATTGTTTATAGTGTGGCTGTAGGAGCAATGATACAACTATCAAAAAGCTATTTATTTATTTGTTTGTTTGTTTGTTTGTTTGTTTAGGTAGTGTCTTTGTACTCTAATTATTATTTACTTTGTTACATTGTAACATTCAGGTACAAATGAACATGAATTAATTACAGGTATCAAAGACTATAAATGCATAGCTTTTTTGTAGTTGTACCAACCAACATGAGTTCCAAATTTAGAAGTATTACAATAATTGTGGATCAAACACGTTAATAGTTATGTGAATGAATATTAAACAGAAACCATCGTTCACACCCTTAACTGTAAACTAAACATGCACCCCAAAAGCAGTGCATGTTGGCAAAGCCTCAGCCTTTAAGTGTTGGCACTGGTCCATGAGAGAGTGCTGGAGCAGAAACAGGACTCACCAGAGGCCCGGTGAGGCACAGGACGTGGTAGAGTTCCTCTCTGTAGGCCAGGGGAACCCAGCGACGCACACAGCTGCAGCCCAACAGCTTAGAACTGGGTGCTGTTGCCTCGGTGATTTGTTCAGTGCTTGCCAAGGGGCCGCCAGCCTCAGGCATCCCCGCTTTATCCATTCAGGCGATGAGCGCAAAACAACAAAAAAAAAATAAGAGAGGAAGATGAGGCGATGGCGAGACTAAAAGAACCAGAAGATCAATATAGGAATTTCAACGCTTCTTCCAAGCAGTGGTTTTGCCCAGAATGTTGATGGAATCAATCCATGCAGGCAGAAACGATCGGAACAAATTGTGCTGGGACACTGATTTAGTAACCTGCCGCCTTCGGTCACTGAGTGAGCCCAAAAGAGGCAGGTCACAAGCAAGCTCTTTATAATTCCCTGTATGGAGTACAGCAGCTCTGAAGGGGGCTGTAAGGGGCGGGTTAGCCTTTCGTACTTCTTAAACGCAGCGGTAATCTTATCTGGAATGCCTGTGTAAATAACAGATTGCTGCTCTTTTGGAAAGTACATGCGGGAGAGCTTGATTTCCAAGTTAGTAGATCTATTAATGCAGCATAATGAACAGAAAACACTAAACTTCGGGATGCAAGATGCATAAGGCCTTCGACTACAAATTCCTAACCTCATTCAGGGTTAGTTATAAATATAGACAAAACAAATCAAGATGTTGCATTTCAGGTGTTGAAAGCAAGAAAATGTGTCAAACTCACCAAATTTCAGATCACCTAGTAGCATTTTACCAGCACATTGGTCTCTACTAGCTTGCCATGGATCTCCAGCAGTCATGGTTGGCACATCAGACATAACCTTTGGTCATTAATGTGCCAGTCAGGTTAAACAGTAATGCTTAACCTCAATCAACTCCACAGGTCTTGCACAATCAGTGCTGATCCTTCAAAAAAATAGATTGTTTGCATCTAGTCAGTTGTGTTCAGATACTATCAACACCACAATGGGGTTCAACAAAAAAAAATCTAAAAAAAAAAAATCTAAATTTATGACTCGGTATAAGAAACTAATTAAATGTTAAATGACTACGCAACTGTATGAATGTGTACAGTATGTGTATGTGTGTGCGTGTCTGTGTACATCATGATGGGTAGCAAACTGAAGCAACCTTTAGCCTTTATGTGCAAGAGGTCCATGTCTTATCAGATATGCAGTGAGAAATGCAGAGGACTGAAGGTGGAAAATCAGAGCAAAATACAGGAAATGAGAGTTATAACATATAATAAAACAGTTTGTCTTGTCTCACACATGGACGGCGTATACTGTACACACACACATGCATATATGTTGCATAAGTTATAGCCGAAAGTCTTTTAACTCAAGACCTTCAGCTTTTTATACTGTTTTTTGCAACTTTTCACCAATTGTTTTATATATATTGCCTTTTACAAAGTTACCCTTACAAAGTGTTCATAAAATAATATGAAAATAAATTTGATTAAAATAAGAAAGAACTATGTAAGATTCTGTATTATTTCTATTTTTTGCATTATGTGCATTATTGTGTTGAGTGCATAAAATAATATTAATATTAATAATTCCTTACATTTTTATAGAGCTTTTCTGGACACTCAAAGCACATTTTTGGGCGGGAATTTCCTCATCCATCATCAGTGTGCAGCATCCACCTGGATGACGCAACGGCAGCTATTTTGCACCAGACCACACACCAGCTGATTGATGGAGAGAAGCCAATTATTATATGGGGATGATTAGGAAACCATAATGGACAGAGGCCAGTGGGCCAATTTTTGGTATACAGGTATAATAAGAACAAAATACTTAGTGTGTTCCTTTATTGTATAAATGTTTAATGTAAATATGTTTCAAACAAAATAAATTGCAAAAAGATTTACATTTAAAGGGCACATGTAATCATCTTTTGGCCAGTGGGCAAATTTTAGTCAGGATGCTGGGGTTAAAACCCCCCTATTCTTTTTCAAAGGACATTCTGAGATTTTTAACGACCAGAGTCCTCTGAAAAACAACCCTAACTGAGCAGTATAGAGTCTCCATCAATATACTGGGGCATTAGGACCCACACAGACCACAGGTTAAGCACTCCCTGCTGGTCTTACTAACACCACTTCCAGCAGCAACCTAGCTTTTTCATGTAATCTCCCATCCATGTTCTGACCTGGCGCAGCCCTGCTTGGCTTCAGTGGGTGACTATGTGAGAGTTTAAGAGAGCTAGCTGCCAGCTCAATAAGTCTTGAGTATTTAGTAAAGTATTTATTAAAATAAGTAGTGAATACATCATGGCTTTTTTCTGGAAAATATATTTCTAAAGGTGTTGCCATGAAATTGACCCAAATTTTGTAAATAAAATTAAACAAAATAACATGCCAATAAAGGCGACGCAGTGAAGCAGTAGGTAGTGCTGTCACCTCACAGCAAGAACGTCACTGGGTCGCAGGTTCGAACATCGGCTGGGCTGGATCAGTTGGCGTTTCTGTGTGGAGTTTGCATGTTCTCCCTGCGTTCGCGTGGGTTTCCTCCGGGTGCTCCGGTTTCCCCCACAGTCCAAAGACATGTGGTACAGGTGAATTGGGTAAGCTAAATTGTCCGTAGTGTATGAGTGTAAATGAGTGTGTGGATGTTTCCCAGAGATGGGTTGCGGCTGGAAGGACATCCGCTGCGTAAAATCATGCTGGATAAGTTGGTGGTTCATTCTGCTGTGGTGACCCCAGATTAATAAAGGGACTAAGCTGGCAAGAAAATGAATGAACATACCAATAAAACCAAACAAAAATTCAGAAAAATTTGTTTTGTATAATAGCAATGGAATAGCACAATGATAATATACTGAACTACTGAACTGAATTTAATAAATGCTTCATTGTAATGACAGCTTCAGGAAACCTCTTGTATGTAGAATGGTGTGATTTTTCCCCTAGACTTCAATAGAGCCTAAAAATATTGATCATGTGTATCTTGTTTATGAACTTTGATGTTCAGTTATTATTTTCTAATAGATTCAAGTCAGGCGATTCTAGCAGCTTTATTTTCTTTTTCTGAAACCAGTTAAAAGTTTCCTTGGCTGCGTTTGAGATCATTGTCTTGCTGAAATGTCCACCCATCTTCATCACCTGGTAAAGTAGGTGTTGGGACTGAAGCAGCTGATATTTATTTACACTGACATCTGACAAGGGTTGCTTTTTAACTACTGCACTGTGAGATTTCAGCTGCTGTCTAGTATTTTGTGACTTTTTACATCTCCCTTTCAATACTTTTGTGTTCAATCATTCTCCCTGTGTCATTTCATTTTATTACACATAACTCCATTTCTAAACCAACTAGTTAGGTTTTACTTGTACGCATGGATTACTTTGGTTGTTACTGTAGTGACATCTGGTGAAAATTTCTAGTCAGTAGCACCTTTAAAGGTGGGTTTTCTGTCAAAAATTGTCACATGCTGTGCTCTGCTGTATATTACTTTTAAGAAAATGACAACTGGTCAGAATAACAAGTGTCAAAAGTTGTATTCAAGGGCATTGCATTAAATATGGATTTCTTATTAAAAAGTTGTTTTTTTTAAACATTCCTATTATACATTTAAAAGAAATTACAAAAAAAAATCTGACTTCATTTACACAAATGACAGACATCCTTTTCATCCTTTTATGAACTAAACATTTTAGAGTGACATGCACAGAGAATCAAACACCAACTTTAAAAAAACAAACCTTTACACAAGTTAGCTACCTTCAAAGTAAACGGTCCAGCTTGCCTTTATTTGTTGTTGAGATGGTGTATTGAATTAAGCCAGAATTTATGTGCAAATATTGGCCCATGAGTTGGTCTTACTTATACTATGTAAATGAAATAACACTTCTGTTTACACGCTGTAATATGAAAGATAAGAATAAGAAAAGCTAAACCATTATACTGATTTTCATTATCTTGTGCGCAAGAGAAAAACTTTAGTTCTGCAGAGCCGAAGGTAGCTTGCACCGTGTGAGATTAGTTGAATTACTTAGATTAGTTGAATTAGCCTTAATTCTTCATGGCATAGATTTAACAAGATGCAGAAAACATATTTCTTTGAGATTTTAGTTCATATTGAACTGCCAGCATCACACATTTACATTGCAGATTTGCTGGTTGTACATCAATGATGTGAATCTCCTATTCCAGCACATTCCAAAGGAGTTCTGGATGGAGGTCTGGTGACTGTGGAGGACATTTGAATTTTATATTCTAATTTTATCAACTCACTGTCATGTTCAAGAAACAAGTTTTGGGTGATTTAAACTGCTAATAAACATAACAAGATGGGAACACTGTCTGAATAAAAAGATCAACTGTAAAGGGCTCTAATATCTAGGTCAAAATGCCCATCACATTATTATACCCTGTTCAAAATGTCCAGTTTTGGGTCAGTAGGAATTGTAGCTGTTTTTGCAGTTGTGCCTTTAAATGCAAATGAGCTGGTTCTCCCCTCCCACTCTTCAGACATTTTGCTTCAGAGAAGGAAAACCAGGATCAGATGTCGAGATAAACACAGCACAATGACAGACACGATGAAACAGAGCGACACTATCTCAAAGGCGGTGCTTTCACACTAGCACTTTTGGTCTGCACTTGCATTTGTTTGACATCAGAGTTCAGTTCGATTAGCTAATCTTTTGAAATTGGGTGTACACCACCGATCTGTAATAGAGAACTATAGAATTCTATAAAGATCAGTGGTGCGCACCCATGAACCATACCCGAGTCCATCTAAAAGAGGTGGTCTGGGATACGGTTTGCGCAAACTATGGTCTGGTACACTTTTGATATGAATGCAATCATACCAAATAATGGAAGTGAACCACCAACTGTACAATAAATGAAATGGTTACCAAGGTAACCCTAATTCCCTGAGGGGGGAACGAAAATACTATGTGAAAACTTTCACTATGGGGATTTCGTCAGAAACCATCTGAAAGAGTATAAAAACAGACCTATGAAATGCCAATGAATTGGTGGCGTCAGCATACACAGCTGGCAGCTGAAGAGCCGAACTACAGCTGTCAGCTAGGGCACAATCACTTGTGGCGAAGGAACATAGCATTTCCGTTCTCCCCCTCGCGAAACGAGGGTTACTTTAGTAATCGTTTCATTCCCCAGCGGGAGGGAAACTTCAATGCTATGTGGAAAAGTCCACTATGGGGAAATCTAACGCCACAGTGATTGAACCTTACCACGTCACTGGTGAGAGGCTTGCAAAGCTCTAAGCGTAAGCGCACCATCATCACCAGAGACGGAGTGCACTTTCACTCTCAGGGGACACGTCTCACCCTGGCTCTGATAAGCGAGGGAGATGGCATCCACTATTCAGTGGGCCAACCTCGGGCACCTAGGTGGGCCAGGGTCTCAGAAAAACGTGAGAGTGGGCTGGCCCAAATTGCTGGCACACTTCGCTGACCGAAAATGTCTCCAGATACCCGACCCTCTTGGCCGATGCCAACACAACCAGCAGAGCTGTTTACCTGGACAGAAAAAGATACTGAGTCGGGTGGATCGAGCAGACCTCACCTAAGAGAGTTCTCCAAGCAGGTATGAGAGGGGGACAGGATTGATTAAATATCCAGCGTCTAGGCCTCTGGGAACTGGATAATAAGGCGATGCTTTCCCAGCAAAACGCCAACCCTTCAGTGTGGAGGGAACAGCCTTAGCTCCAGCCAGCTGAAGGAGGATAGCATCACACTAATCTAGCATGTCCGGGGTCCTTCTTGGAGAGAAGTACACCACACAGTGAATAAACTCCACTTCAGGGCGTAGGCATGCTTCATAGAGGGTGCTTTAGCCTGAGTGATGGTGTTAACCACCGAACCAGTAGGTCACCTAAGTCCTCCGCGCTCCATCTATAGACCAGAGGGTTCAGAGATCTGGGCGCAGGTGCCAGACGGTGGCTGTCCCAGAGAAGAAGGTGCTTCTTCAAAGGGGTATGACAGGGAGGGGCAGTTACGAGGAGAGAGCTGAAATACAGGTTTGGGTGAGCTAAAGAGGTGCAAAAAACAGACCTGTTCCTCATCCTCTTTCTTTGACGTTACAAAATATCTGTGTGAGTAGGCTCACTGGAGAAAATGCGTATTTACTTATGCCCTGGGGCCAGCTGTGTCCAGTGTGCCCAAAACGCACCCATAACAGGGGGTGTAGCCCCCATTTTCCAGGGCATGAACTGCCGTAAGAGCGCATGGTTGAGTTCACCAGGGATAAAAATGGCACGCAGTGATTCCCGTAGCGTATGACTCCAGAGGAGCAGATGGCGAGTGAGCTGAGCCATGCGGTGAGAGTGGATACCCCCCATGCGGTTGATATAGGCCCTCATCGCCGTGCTGCCCGTCATGATCAGCTCGTGTTTCCCCTCTAGCACCGATAAAAAAACGACGCAGCATGAGATACACTGCCAACAGCAGTCCTGCACAGACCCGCAGCTGCATGCCTGCAACATACGGCCCCCCAGCGCATACTGGAAGCATCCTTCAGAACGACGACATGCCTGGATACTTATTCTAGAGGCACACAGGCCTGTAGAATTCAAGTCAATTCATCTTTATTTGTATAGCGCTTAAACAATGTAGATTGTGTCAAAGCAGCTTCACATGGAAATTTATAGCGAATTGAAACAGTGTCAGTTCAGTTTTCAGAAATAAGTTCAGTTCAGTTTAGCTCAGGTCAGTGTGGGTTAATAATCAATACTGAGAGTCCAAACACTGAAGAGCAATTTCATCGATGCGCAGCTCTACAGATTCCGAACCATGCAAGCTAGTGGTGACAGCGACGAGGAAAAAACTTGACCAATTGATGAAAGTGAACAATTTAAAAAACCTCGAGAGAAACCAGGCTCAATTGGGCACGACCATTTCTCCTACGGCCAAATGTCTTGTGCAGAGCTGCAGTCTAGGCGCAGGAAGGTGGACCTCAGCGAAGACTCGTCTGTCCTTGGAGCATCACAGTCTCATGTGAGAGAGAGAATCAGTCTCATGCTCTTCACCATGACCACCACAGCAGCTGCTCAGGATACGGCCTGGTCCAGAAACCTTGGGATCATCTCGTTGCTGGTCTTGGATCGCATCAGAGGCACTGCATAGTTTGAGAGCCTCGAGATGAGTATCCCCAGGTGGAAATACAGAATAAGGAGAATAATTAGCGTAGCTGCTGTTCATAGTGTATATAAATAAGAAGCAAAATCCTGTGTGGAGCAGTCTAGCCTAGAAGTCATGAAAGCATGGAGTAGCTTTTCTGCATCTGAGATGGATAGCATACTTTGCAATATAGCAATATTTCTTAGATGAAAGAAGGCAGTTTTTGTGACATGGGATATGTGATTTTTGAAGGTTAAATTGCTGTCTAATATGACACCCAGATCTTTTATAGTAGAGCTTACTCTAACTTTGTATTCCTCTAGTTGCAGGTCGAGTTGTGAGAACTGCTGTGTACAGGATTTAGGCCCAATAAGTAATAATTTTGTTTTGTCTGAGCTTAAGAGAAGAAAATTGTTGGTCATCCAGTCTTTAACATCTTTAATACACTCAGTTAGCTTAGACAGTTCAGACATCTCATCCGGTTTAGTTGAAATGTATAATTGAGTATCATCTGCATAGCAGTGAAAACTGATCCCGTGTTTTCTTTTTTTCTTTTTCTTTTTTTTTTATTAGAATATGCAAAAAGGTACACAAATTAGGATCGTACAAAATAAAAAAAGAGAGAAAGGACAACAGTAATAACTGACAATAACAATAACAATAAATCACAAGTACTACACCAACTGCTACTACAGAAAGTTACAAATATTACAACTACTATTGCAGCTGCTACTACAGCCACAACAACTATTACTACTACGTCTACAACTATAACATCTACTACAACTGATACTACTACAACATCTACTACAACTGATACTACAACAACGTTTCCTACTACTACGACTACAGTAATCACTAGTACTACAACATCTACATCAACAACATCTTCTACCTCTGATACTACTACACAGACTACTACTACTACTACACCAACAACATCTACTACTACAGAAACTACTACAACTACTACTACAACAATCCCAACTACAAATACAATCGTTACTACTACAATGACTACTACTACTACTACTACATCTACTACTACTACTACCACTACTACAACAACAACTACAGCAACCTGAATAATGACAATGGTAGAAATACGTGTAATAATAACAATGAGGAGACAACGGGAGGACAAGTCAGAATAGCAACGACAACAATGGCAACAAGAGCAAAAGTCATACTATTAATGATAATAGTGAGGAGGTGAGGGGAGGTTGGGAAATCAGGAAGAGGACCAAAAATGATAATAATGAATAATAATAATAATAATAATAATAATAATAATAGTAAGCAAAAGAAAGGAAATAGGACAAGGAAAAAAAAACTGAAGAGGAAGAGTGGGAAAAAAGTTGAATAATAAAGCGCTGCAAACAAAACAATGAGAATAATAATAAAAAACCGTTACTATAGTAATGATAATATACAAATAATAAAAACTGAAAGTAAAGAATAATATTAAAAAGAAGAATTTATCTAACAATTTGATGAATTAATAATAGTATAATAATAATAATAATAATAATAATAATAATAATAATAATAATAATAATAATA
>CAIGQZ010032440.1:2217856-2235691 GCA_903798205.1 Danio tinwini | reverse complement strand
TATATATATATATATATATATATATATATATAACAGTTTTTGACACACAAACAGCAAAAAGACACTGGTCTTGACTGAAGGACTTCTGTAGCTTCAATAAGAAACAAATCTAGTTTAATTTGTATGCAATATCTTATAAAAAAACATCCAAGGTTTACTGTGAATAACATTGTCATAAATGGGTCTTAAACCTTATTTGAAAAATGTTTAATTTCTTTAAAGTTACATTATAATGTTTCAATTTACTCAATATAGTACTGTCTGTCTATAGTACTGTTACCCCCCATCCCAACACACACACACACACACTTCATTCAAATTTAATACATATAATTTTACATATAATGCATATAATTACATTTTTAGTGCTTTAGTGCAACAAAAATGGATCTTCGACGTCAGCATTTTATCAGGTATCAGTCAGAACATTTAAAAACAAATACTGATCAGAGTTGAAATACTGCTGCCTGTTCCACTCTGTAATGTGCTGTATTTAATAACTAGTACAGCTAATTTCATCAATGCTTAGCAGTACATTAGCATACAGATGACTTTAATGCTACAAAACATTAGAAGTGACAAGAACAGTTCTGCATTTATGAGCGTAACAGGATATCACATAACCCGTTCTCTCTGTGTCCTGACAGGCAGTTTGATGAGGATCTGGACTGTGTGTCTAAAGGCCTGCGGAGGCTGAAGCGTCTCTCTCAAGCCTTTGATGACGTGATTGGGGAAGACGATAGGTAAGCACTAAAAGATTCACGTTTACTAAAGAAGCAATTTAGATCACTTTCTTTTAAACTTCACCTTCTTTTAGTTTTTTTCTGTCAAATATAGACTTGAAATCATGTGTTTACTCAGGCATAATGTGATCTCAGTTCCCGCTCAGGACATTTGGCTGTTTCCTGTTTGTCATTTAGGAGGGTGGGCTCTTTTTTTCCTCCAACGGTTTTGTAGACAGCAGCTACTCTGTACTGAAACCTCCTGGTAAAATAGCTGCTTAAAAGTACAGCAGTTCAAGAGGTTTCCTGTGGGAATTGTTGTCTTAAGGGAAACATGTGCTGGAACAAATCTGCACTCTTAAGGCAAGACACTGTAGGTGAATAAGGCTAAAACTAATAATGATACTAAAGGCTATCACCATACTTCCCCAGTTGATTTATTGCATTTATAAATTGCAAACTTTTTTTATTGCAAAGTTTAAGCATAAATAAGTACACCTATTTTGAAAATTGTTGAAAAATTTTTTTTGAAAGTTTTTATCCATTTCTTAGTGATTATAGGTAATATATTTTAGTTTTATTTTATATTGATAAAAATTATTGTTTGGTCGCCGAACATCTTAAGAAATAAAAAGATAATACATTTAATAATAAAAAGAAAAAAATAATAATAACCTACAAAATTCAAACAAAAAATTTTTTGTACTTTTTTATTTAACATTTTTCCCTAACATATAAAATTGGGTGTACTAATTTTTGGACCTTTATCTTAAGTAATTTAGTTAGATTAACTCCAGATTTGGCTTTATTACTGACTAATCTAAAGTATATGCATATTAAATTGTTAAGCATTCCATAGAAAATATACATTTTCTAATAGGTTTGTGAGGGGTGTACTCGTATACTACTTTCACACTGCTGGCAAATGTGGCCCAAATCAGATTTTTTTTTATCCTATTGTGACTCAGATCTGTTTTTGTTTTGACAGTGTGAACAGCCCAAACCGCAAGGACTCTGATCTTTTCAATTCAGATTGGTGCCACTTTCATATGTAGTGTTAAATCAGATACAAGTCTGATGTTTTGCAATGTGACCACAGTGTGAACGGGGTTGTAGGATTTCATGTGACTTTTACATAATCTTTGATCGACATGCGTCATCATTCTGTGCTGCAAACATCATCTACTACACTCTCAGAATAAACGATTCAATATTGTACCACAGAAGGTACAAACCCTTGTCACTGGGACAGTACCTTTTTATGAAACAGAATTGTTGCAGTTTGTACCTTTAAGGACATGATCTTTATTATGGAAAACTAAAATGTACCTTTGGCTTTTAAAACCTGCGGATACAATATTGTGCCTTCATCAAAGGTACAAATCTGATCCATAAAGGTACCACCACGAACTATATATTTTATACAGTCATTGGTACAGACAGTTTATCAAGGATGTACCGCTGGATTGCATCTCACTATAAGTTAGTTGTTAAATGTGATATTTAATTAATCTTGTCTCTATCTAACGACTCTTCAGTCTTTTGATTCTATCAGGTAATGTGTCACAGCGTTAGTACACTGCTTCAGTCTTTCGCTTTCACGCTTGTGCTAAGTAATTTTAGTGAAAACCTCAGATACTGTTGGTTAGTTCCTGTTGGTTGTGCAGCTTTTTTATCAAGCAAGTGTGTGGACGCCATAACGGCACAGTTCACTCTGCCTAGTCATGCCAGAGTCCCGTGGAAAAAAGTGATTGACAGGTGGTAATTTGTGTGTAACTTATTTTTATTTATTATTTGGTTATGAGTAAAACAAAGGCCATGCAGGTCAGGTAGTTAAAACGGTAGGCTACAAATAATTAATTAGTTATAAATTTATTAATTATTCATAAATAATTAGTTCACCTCCGCCTATGACGACGATGCCATGGTCCATCGCCATGTTTCACATTAGACTTGAGTCCAGACACACAGTACGATGCCAAATTGGTCAACATAGCCCAACCCTAAACGCTATAGCAGGGAGTACTGAATTAGACAAAAAAGAAATGCCATTTGTAAGCTTTGCAATATACATAGTTCTCTGTTCAATCACACTGTTCAGTTTTAGTGAATTGGAATGGATAGAAAATAAATTGGAATTGGAATTTTAATTTGTCTGCCGACTTTATCAAGTTGTCAATATAATGTGACACGCATACTAATACAAACTATTGCAATATATCACAATATTTATTGTATCGCGATATATCGTATTGTGACCCATGTATCGCGGTATATATCGTATCGTGAGGCCCTTGCCAATACACAGCCCTACTGTGTACCTTTTTTCTGAGAGTGTACTAAGCAACATCATATAATAGCACACATGGCTAATACTTTTGTTGTTCATTTTGAAAAAAACATTTGAACGCAAAACCGGTGCTTGTTAACCAATCATTAACCTTTTTTTTTTTTTTTATTGTTCAGTTAAATTTACATAAAGTATGTCCATAAAAATTGCAATAAAATGAATAAAACACATAGGCCTATACAAAACGGCTGTATTTAACTTAAATAATTATTATGTTAACAGAACCAAATATGAAAGACTGTAATATAAAAATGATATGTATATAAAAATTAACAAATTTCATTAAGCCCCTGATGAGTTCACCACACTGGTGGTCAGAAAGATGTACACTGCGTTTGTCACAAATCTCAAATGATCAGTGTTTTCAATTACAAGAGACTTCCTTTAGGTTTCAAATGCAGAAATACACATTAGTAGTAGCAGAACAACCCTTTACAGTTCATGAAATACACCATGATTGTCTGTAAAAATGGCAATAATTATATTAAACCTAGTCTGACAACGTTCTTAGTCGCTTCATACAGTATACACATTGTGTGTATAATTAGACATTTTACGCTGTCTGTAGTTGTACTTTGGCGCATACGGGTCAGTTTAGGACGATGATCTGTTCACACTGGAAATCTGATACTGGCCACATTTATAAAATCAGATTTGAGCACTAAGCCTTGCAATGTGAGGCTAGCCATATATGCTGAGCACTGTATGTCACAATATGAAAAATTAGGCATTGTTTATTTAAATGAACTGATTTTCTTCCATTTCTGACTTAAAAATTTGAACATTGGATGAAATCGGGTATTCTTGTTTCATGTTTTTGACATATTAGAGTTTAAGTTTTTTACAGAGAAGATTTTGGATATCTCAGCAGAGTATGAGCAGAAAAAAAACACACACACAAACATATACAATCAAGCAAATTATGCATCAACATATCTTTCAGAATATCGATCTAAATAAAACTGAAGACTGATGTATAATTGTTGCTGAAGTGCAGAGAAAGAACAACCTTTAAAAATATATTTATTGAAAAGTACAGGTACAAACTAATAAAATGCAACAAAAGAAACACTGAAAAGAGTATTTTAGAATGGATATTTACTGCACTAAAAATTTATTACACTGAAAAAAACACTTTAATAAAAGCCAAAAAGGCTCAAATTTTAAATTCAACATGTGTATGAATAAACAGCATTTTTGTCTGCAGTGTCTTGCCCTAAAGAAATAATTAAGGATATTTTCTGTAGAAAATTGAGGGTTGTTACAGTTGGACTTTTGTTCTCTGGGATTTAAGATAGACTGTTTTTGTCATACTGTGTTACAGTTAATATCTTCAAGCCCTTCCTCCTTATCTGAGGGTCTCCGTTCCCTCCCCCTATAGAATTCCTTGCATAGCTTTCTTCCCGCCAAGATTTTCAAATGGCCCAAGAGTCTCAGTCTTTGGTGGAGTCACTCTTTAATCAGTCCAGCTAGGGCTGCATTTTAGGGTGGATGTTAAAGGGATAGTTCACACACACAAAAAAGAAAATTCACTCACCAATAACTCAACCTCAAGTGGTTTATGAGCAACTTTTCTTCTGTTAAACACAAAAGAAGATATTTTGAAGTATGTTCAGCAGCCATTCACTGTTTCCATCCAAAGATGCTAATTAAATTTGTGCACAAAACTGTAATATCGCATAAAAAAAATGTCAAATAAAAAGTCAAAGAAAACAAAATTGCCACTTTCTGATAAACTGGCATCAAATATCAAAAAGAAAAGTGGAATTACCCACGGTAGGAGATGCTGTGTGTGTCTTTTTCCTTATTTAATAAATGGCTTGCACCTCAGAAGACTGCAGAATGCTGACGAAATGAATATGCTGTGGTTTTGGAGGCGTGAAACACTCTTTGGGAGTTTAGCCGCTCAAGACCATTCTAGAGATAATAATAAAACTATAATAATACTGAACCACTGTAATGATGGACTTTGGTTAATGCATTTTAGAATGTCCAAAACAATATTTCAGATGATTTACAATGTGGAGGGCCTGCTGGTTTTTATTATTAATACTGTCCATGACACCCATTGTATCATCACATGATCTCTTGTAACAAAATTACACAACTTTATTGCACATATTGGAATTTATGCAGTAAAAGTGCTCCCATTTATGCACATATTATTATTGAATATTATGCGCATACGTTTTTTACTGCACATTTACAAAATGTATGCACATCTTGGCATTTCCATCAATCATTTTTTATGCTGTAATCCAAAATGTGCTTTATAATTGTTGGATGCTATTGCATAGCTATTGACATCTATTAGTAGGGGAATGTTTCCAGTATTCTACAAAATCTCTTCTGTTGTGTTTACCAAGAAACTCAAACAGTTTTGGAACAAGCTAAATTTCATTTTTGGGTGAACTATCCTTTTGTTTCTGCTCTACTGCAGTCCTCAACTGTAAGTCTTTTAGGCCTGTTCATGTTTTTAAGTCGATTTATAATCTCTCTCTTATTCTGCTAGTGAAAGATTCAGGGCCTGTCTTTTGGAGTAAAGCTGAGGTAACTTATTTTTTTATTTAAAATCCATTTTATGTATAAAATGCTATTTAATTCATTTTGTTTTGTTTGTACTATTTGTACAAGTTAGAAAGTTTACTGTACAGCACTCTGGGTCAGAGATACAGCAACGGTTATTTGTGTATTGCATGTAATTTAATTCTTAACCTACAGCAAAAGTTTACAAAGCTTCACTTTTCTAATATCAAGCACTAAAAGGCATCTTGTAACCCAGTTTAAAATGGCTGCTGCTTGTTTTTCCATTTCTTTATTTTTCAATTATTGTACTTGCATGCTGTGATTCAGTTTCTCACAGCAGAAACAGTATGTTATTTCACACAAATTCTTCAGCCAAGATGATTTATGAATCACAAAATTGTGATTTTAAACAATGTCTTTTTTGTGAAACCTAAAAGGAGTTGTTATTACAGTTTTTCCTCAGTTTTAACATTCTCTAAACTGTAAGTGCACATGTCAAAATAGTTTGTTGGAACTTCAGAACTTTATTGCATGCCTGTAAAATGTAGTTACTCACCCAAAACATTTCATTCATGCTTTAAAACCTAGTAATAGTGTCAGTAATTTGGCCAAGGTCACCAAAACATAAAGTGTATTTGTCATCGTGTGAGCCACACTGCTCAAAATGATTAGTTGTTTTTTCACTATTACAGTCAACCATGGAAATTAGGATTTAAAAAAATCTGATATTCGTTGAAAGGAGTCAATAGTACATACATAGAAAAAAATATGAACATTTTTATTTATACAGTACATTTATTTTTGTACAAATGTATAACATACATGTATAACAAGTGCAGTCTTGCTTGTCCATTTTCTGTATTGCATTATATTTCATATCTCTTATGTTACCACAAACTAACAAAAATACTACAAAACAACCCTCATATATTCTCCAAATATTGATTGGTTAAATAGATTATGCAAATTGTTTTGCAATTAGAGTTTTTTTTTTTTTCAATTTAGCAGACATTACAAACAATGTCAACATCAGATATTTACGGTGTACACATGCATGTATACAAGTGTTTGATAACTGATTTAATTGTTTTGAGTGTGATGGCTCACATGATGAAAAATGATTGAGAAGTTGTGAAAAGTTTGACCGTTTAAATGAGAATCCACTGATCAGTTTTGATCAATAAGCCATGCAATTAGTTTTTGTCCAAACTACAGACAATTGCACTTACTGTTTGTACACATGTGCCAAAGTGTTTGCAATTTGCTTACATTAATAAGAAATGCCAATTTGATGTGAACAATAAGCTAAATGTTCAGGGATCTAAACTTATTGTTATGAAAAATAAAAATTTCAAACGAGAATTGAGCCAAAGCAACTGAGAAAAACTGTAAAATGTAAATCCAAACACATGCTGATTACTTATCACATTGTGACATTAAGTATGCATATTTTTATTGTTATTTTTTTACACATACAGTACCAGGGTGTGATTTATTTTTTCTCTTAGTGTATTATGCGCAATACTGTATGCACACAGCTTGATTTTTCTATTTGTGCAGGTAAACTTTTTTTTTTATGTTCATAATATCTGACCAGACACCAAATATTTGTATACACAACAACACAAAAGGAAATGTCATTTGTGATGGATGTAGGATAGGATTTCAAAACAAACTTTACTTTTGTTATTACTTTCCTTACTTAAAACCTTACTTTTGAGTAACTTTTGTTAAATTGTAAGCAATCAGTGAAATATAAAAAATTGATACAATGCAGTGTCATTCATCTATTGAAAGTTATAAACTTATTAGAATTAACAAATTACTTTCAGCAGACCATGAATAACCCCAAAAAATCTATACAAGTCCATTCACAGCACTATTATGGTAGAGAATATAATCTGCAGGAACAAAACACAGTAAATTCAAAAGAGCCACCTATATATATATATATATATATAATTATTGTATGCATTTTAATACACAGATTTACTAGCAAAACATAACACTTGGTATGAAAGACAGTAATAAAAGTAATTATACACAAACTGACCATGTTTGTTATTCATTCAAGAGATGCAAGCTAAAATATTTACTCTGTTCTTCAAACATTTAAACAGTCACTTTCATTTAGCTGAGGAGAAGTTGATGAATTGACATGTTGTAAATCCAGCAGCTCTAATCCCCTCTGTAGTGCACAGGGCTGTGGCTTGGCGTGTCTTAAAGAGCCCCTATTATACATTAAATAGGGTCATATTTTGGTTGTAAGGGTCTCCAACAACAGGCTGATATGCATGCAAGGTCAAAAAACACGTTCATCGTCTAATAATATTTATTTATTTTTACCTAATTATCCCAGCGACTCGTTTAGCGATTCATTTGTTCTCAAACCCATTCTTAGCGCGAAGCTAATCTGCGCTGATTGGACCGATGACAGCCTGTTGCGATTGTTCGACACTGTCAGCCTTTAGCGCGAGACAGAGTGAAATACCCAGCACAGCTTATCAACAATATAGTAGTCAGAGTGCATACACGCTTCATATTAGTGGATTTTGGCTGTCAGTGGGTGAATGTAAATACAGACGACTAACTATTTTTTTGAGCAAAACTCCAAGAACTGGGGAAGAGATCGACACGAGTCTCCTAGCCCTGCACACTCTACCTGCTCTTCACACACACACACACACACACACACACACACACACACACACACATATACATATTACCCTTCTCCCCAGAGGACATAACACCAAAAAAAATGTCCTTAACAGAAACGTTCAAAAACAGAATACAAAGAATGTATATTAAAGAAACAACTTCACATTAGTTGCTAACACCATAGAACACAGTACCCGGTTCTCACCAGTGTTATCAGGGCCGGCGCGTCCATAGTGAGGGCGGCCTCCCTGTCCTCACTTTCATCCGTGACACCCACACCCTCCCTCCCGGTCCTCACTTTCAACCGCGAACCAGTCACTTTCTTTTTCACTTTCGGGGTGAGGGCAGCATGATCGCCATTCGCCTAGAGTGCCAGTCCAGCTTGCTCCAGCCCTGACTGTTATTCAGACACCTCAACCTGAACCTAACCCTCTGGTCTCCCGGATATTCAGGGACAGATGTTGGCAGGTATGTGTGTGCAGTTTTATTTTGAAACTTGACTGCTGCAAGTATGTAAGAACAGCTGAGCTGATGATGGCCATAGCAATGAGAAACAGCAAAGGATCGCAGGCTCATAAACGCATTAAATCCGTAAACAAAGCGGCACGCATTGCTTTTTCAACGTGACTTTAGACGCAATATGAGAATATAAATAGTTAACCATACAGTACAAGCGGTTACAAGTAACAAAACACAAATAAATACATAATTTGCAAGCTAGAAAATGCAAGTAGGCAACCATTTTAACCACTTACTTACACTTGTGAAATGGAGGAACTGATCCATGATGCACTGCTCCATGTTCTGACATAGTCCCTTACATCAATAGTCTTTTCTGATCTTTCCTTTAACAAAAGGCCAATAAATTCTCCATTGTAAGTGTGTAGATTCCAGAAGCACTCGAACAGCACAATGCTGGGCTATAATGCTGAGGTTTTTGCGAGCGCAACAACTGGGCGAAGTTTCGTATCGACGAAACGGCTAAAGACTCGTTATCAAAACGATTAATTTAAAGTACTAGGACTCGACTCTTTTATAAATGAATCAATATTTTTAAACACTGTCCACTTTCAGATTTAAGCCTTAGCTAGATATTTCACTTCACTTAGAGCTGTTTTACACATTTCATAGAAGGTCATTCTCAAAAACCCATAATAGGGGCTCTTTAAACCAGATGTAAAAGTAATGCGTTTAGAAATGACATGTGAGAGGGTTAAATGAGCTATTCCCTCACATTTATATATAATCCCTATAATCCCTATATCCCTATAAAAGGATTTCCACCCTTGGTTAAGAAATCAGGCTCAATTTATAATATTTTATTTTTTGCAAAACTGGTTGCGACCCAAAAGTAAGATGGCAAAATAAATGCTCTCCTACATCCAAATCGTTTTTTCAAATTTATATATATTTTTTTGGAAATGTTACGCATGCTTGAGCATGAGTCCAACACTTTAACGGTGTAAAAAAACTGCATGAAATGGCATTAGACCACCACTTTAATCAGTTGTTACAAAATAATAACATACCTAGGAATGTCATGACTTGGCAATCAGTATCAAGTATTCCAGAGAGCTGTGAAATAAAACTATAACCATTGTTTATGTGACTGCAGGCTCCGGGCTCTGGAACACTATAGAGCATTCATGAACCGGGGCTACAGGTCCAACAACAGCAACTTTTCCACAAGACTGAACCGGGCCTCTATCCGGAAACAGAGCCAGCATTTACAGCAGAGCGTCAGCAGCTGGACTGATGCGGTCCTGTCCAACATTCGCAAAGCCCCTTGAAAGAGGCAACTCATTTCCTTATGCATGTCGTCTTGTGTTTCTATGCCAGAAGAGGCCTTGTCTTGTGTTCTGTACACTTTTCTTACCTGCCTGTATCTTATAAGTGTTTAAAGGGCAATAGCACATAGTGTATCACTACTATATGGGAAAACGTGTATTTAAAGCTGGTGATTTCAGACTTGATACACATTCATGACTGTGTGCTTGAAATAATGAAGCATTTAAACAATTTCTGCTGTGAAAAGGCACCAAAAGATGTGAATACCAAATGTATGCATATTCGAAAGAAACATGGTGAAGAAATTAAAACTATTCTGAAGGTTATTTATCAAAGAAAAAGCAATATTCAGGCTTTTTTTCCCACTACCTAACCCTAAACTGACATGGCTGTATACTGTCTGGACTGTGGGAGATGTTACTAATGTTACTGTTGTTTACTAACCTGTTTAGCTAAAGTTTATTAACAGTGTTTTACTACTTTGGTACTTTATGAGTGTAACTGCAAGGCATTAGTGTATATGTAAAATGCAAAGTATGCAATAACTCCACTAATTAATCAAGCAAATATCCTGCTATTGTTGGTGTAATAAAAGATGCCATAATACTCGCAATATAGTAATCAAAACGTAAACACTGCCAAAGGAGAATTATTCAGCTGTATTTGAGTTTGGTTTGGAAAAGAAATGTTTACAGTGTTACTTTGCATTATACATGTCTATTTTTCTATATATAAAAAAGACAAGGACAGAAGAATTGTTTGCCTTTTTTATAATCAATAAAAAAACTTGTCCATAATTGTCAATTTCAGACAGTTTTTACTCTTCACCCTGTAATTTTGTATCCTTGAGTATTTATTTGGGATCTGACGTAAAACACAAAGTGCTGTAAAGTCGGTTCAAAGCAGTTCAGTGCTTTTATTTGATTTCCTTTCCTAGATTTTTTTTACCCTTAAATGGACTAAAATAACAGCAATCTAATGTGCTTTTAAAAATGCAGTCAGTCTCAGCAATGACCCATCAATTTAAAAACACTGCTTTGCGAGTCTATTTTAAGGCTGGTAAATATCTGATGCTGCGGAGAAAGCAGCTGCTAAACCACCTGCAAGATTTCAGCTTATTATAACAATTTTATCAGAAACGTTTTTCACTGATGGCATACGAAGAATGGGTTTTGCCATCAGTTGTTTTTAGAAGAGTTTGTCCTCCAGCCTTTCTGCAATTTGCATTCTTTATACGGTGGCATGTATTATCTACAGAGCCACATTTATTCAAGCAAAGCTGTGGCTGCATTTACTGGTGTGTGAAATTTAGACATAATAGAGTATTGATTTATACATTGACACGAAAGTGCAGTTAATTCATGCTGTTGTTCAATTCATTTTCACCTTTGAGAAAGCCAAATATTTCAATAGAAATCCTATATGTGAATTTGCATGAAGGTGCAGTCATCTCCAACCATTACAAACTTTTAGAAAACAAAATGTAAGGTATTTTGTATTATATGGTCAACTGTTTGGTGAATTTGAGTTTGAGTTGAGTTTTTCATATATTTGGGTATGAAACTCATACATTTGGGTGAAGGTGAAGTCATTTTGAGTCATTTTACAGTACATTTTTGCACAACACCTGCCATTTTTTTTATTTGTTACATTTGTGCCGGTGTGGTGAGAAATCGAGTCCCCCCTGCAATCGAGTCCGCTTAGGACCCCAATGGATCATCTACATTGAATGCCTGATCAAAAGTGCTTTTAGTCTATTCTCAGTCTTGAGATTTTAACAAGACTTATAATATTAGTAACATCATTTTAACAAGATTTATCATATTAGTAATATTATTATCGGTAAAT
Source organism: Danio tinwini (assembly GCA_903798205.1). NCBI lineage: Eukaryota > Metazoa > Chordata > Actinopteri > Cypriniformes > Danionidae > Danio > Danio tinwini. The sequence goes on along the minus strand of CAIGQZ010032440.1, from coordinate 2,223,799 downwards.
ACAACTCAGTCTTCATCAAAAGTGCTTTTTATAGTCTATTTTCAGTCTTGACATTTTAACAACACTTATCATATTACTAACATTATTATCGGTAAGTACAAGTTAAAGACATGCATAGTTAAAATACTTGAAACGGTCCTAAATATTTCATGATGCCTTTTTGATGTTTTAATGTATTTATAAGTAACATTATATATTTACATAAGAAGTGGTAGCAAGCTGTAGTTTATCTAAAATAAAAGCACCAAAGACAAAATCTCCATGCCACAACACATGCCTTTACATTTTTTAATAAGGCGCTGCAAACTATACCTAATACAACTCCAGTGAACCAAAAGGATCACCCAGGGTCCTAGGTGGACCCAATTGTCAGGGGGGACTTGATTTCTCATGACACCGGCAGCTAGCTCTCTGCAACTCTCACATGGTCGCCCACTGAAGCTAAGCAGGGCTGTGCTCAGTTAGTACCTGAATGAGAGACCACATGGGAAAGCTGAGTTGCTGCCGGAAGTGGTGTTTGTGATACCAGCAGGGGCCGCTCAATCTGCAGTCTGTGTGGGTCCTAATGCCCCAGTATATTGGTGGGGACTCTGTACTGCTCAGTGAGCGCCGTCTTTCGGATGAGATGTTAGACTGAGATCCTGACTCACTGTGGTCGTTAAAAATCCCAGGATGTCCTTCGAAAAATAGATACGGGTTTAACCCCGGCATCCTGACCAAATTTGCCCTCTGGCCTCTGTCAAATATTATAATTGGCTTCATCACTCGGTCTCCAGTGTGTGGTGTGCGGCCTGGCACAATATGGCTGCCGTCAGGAGTCCAACCAATCAGAAATGTTGTGTGATTGGACATATTGAACTTCTAATCAGTGACGTTTTACAGATCTGAATCCATCAACAATTTCACTTTAAAGGGACAGTTCAACCAAAAATGAAAAAAAAAATCTTGTTTTTCTTGCGCTTGTTCCATACCTGTTTGAGTTTCTTACTTTTATTAAATACAAAAGAAGATATTTAAAAAAAAATGGTGCAAAGTACTCACTGACTTACTTTAGTACTATAGTATTTGATTTTCCTACCATGAACATCTATGGTAACCACTTTCCAACATTCTTCAAAATATCTTCTTTTGATTTCAACAAACAAAAAGAAAGTCATAAAGGTTTGGAACCACTTGAAGGTCAGCAAAATAATGAGTAAACTTTCATTCTTGGTTGAATTAACCCTTTAAGGTGCAGTCACTGTTAGCCATGGTTTGGAGAATTTTAAGCCATTTCAATGAAATAGAAATCCAAGTTATCAAGAATTTCATATTAAGTTACATTCACATTTAATTACTGTTCAGCAAAATATCACAGCTGAAATGCAAATTAGCTATGAAAGGTGGCATGTTGACTCAGTGGTAAGCACTGTCACCTCACAGCAAGAAGGTCACTGGTTCGAGTCCCAGCTGGGCCAGTTGGCATTTCTGTCTGGAGTTTGCATGTTCTCCCTGTGTTGGCGTGGGTTTCCCCCAACTAAATTGGCTGTAGTGTATGAGTTTGTATGGGTGATTCCCAGCACTGGGTTGCCGCTCACAGGGCATTCACTGTGTAAAACATATGCTAGAATAGTCAGCGATTCATTCCGCTGTAGCGACCCCTAATGAATAAGGGACTTAGCTGAAGGAAAACAAATGAATGAAATTCGTTGTTGGTAAAAGCAGCAACAGATCTTATAATAGTCAATGTTATTTTTCCTGTAAAGTTTTCTTAGGAATATGACTGCACTTTCACTTTTCAACAGGAATAAAGCAAACTTTATTTTTGACTGTCTAAACTTGTGATCCACAAAAGTATTATCTTTGTTTATTTTTTTGTATTTTCCTTATCTCTTATGTTAAAATGAAAACAATCACTGGTTGGGAATATAGTTCTAGAAAACTGATCAGAGCAATAATGCTTTTATGCTTCTTAATAACCTGTCAACACGTTTCAACAGATAGGTGTAGTTTTATAACATCCAACAATACTGTCTATGAAATACATTTATACAATTATATACAGTTTAGTGCAATACAGCCATATTCACAGAACAGACTTGCTCCGAAAATGCCACAGACGTCAAAACCACAGTAGGACGTGTTTAAAGACTGTCAGCACATTATCTATTAGCACATAACGTACCCTAGATAAACACTAGAACTACCGTCTTTACATAATGCATGAGCATCGATGAGTCTGCAGCAACATTTTGACAAAGAAAAAGATTTACAGATAGGCAAAACATGCAAGGAGGATCCAGAAACTTGGCAGTTGTAATACTCCATGTGACGTTCAGTCTTCATTTCAGACAGCATGATCGCACTGAGAAATGTAACTATTGTACGTATTGTCAGAATAGTGACGAATTCATTCATTTCAAATTCTACATCTAATCCTAGCCATCATTGGGGATGAGAAACTGAAATATAAAATATAAACATGAGATTGTACAAATCAATGTGAATTAGCCATTAAAATAAAATAAAAAGTTATGAATTGCTACGAGGTTGCATTGTCTCAGCTCTTTTTACCTTACAGCTAATTAAAACTAACAAGAAAACAGGCTCTGGTAGGAGGTTTGAGGTCATCAGAGAGTCCTAAAGAACACAAAGCCTCGGGTTGAGAATGGATATAAATAGATGCGGTTCAGGTGCTTAAGTCTATGGTTACCTTCACAAAAGACCATCACTGGAGTCTGTACACATGAAGCCAGTTTCTTGGCAAAGCAGAGAAGTCATTTTAAAGAAAACTGATAGCTGCTCTACTTGTCTCAGTTAACACACCTCTATGTTCCTCTTTCTTTCAGTCTGTTGTAAGAGTCACACGGGGATTGTTAAAATTGTCAGCGTTCGATCTTCACATCGGTTTCTATCAGCAAATGTTTTACTGTTGCTTTTTTCAGTCTGGTGGGATTGTTTGAAAATCCTTGCTGAGCCGTTCTTGTCCATCATGAAGTCCATCGATTGTGTTTAAGATGAATAGTTTTGGTTTGAGATGAGATCTTGATATTGAAAAAAAATTAAATGTGTCTTGTGCTAAACATAAAGGAGACAAAAGGTAAGATTAGTAGAAGTTCTCAAAGCTTAAACCCACTTAAATGGAGTCAGATCAGGTTAAAAAATAATCTATATATAAAATAAAATTCATAATTCCAAAACCCATTTTATAAATTAAATATGCAGTAATTATACAAGTAAAATCAAAAATATTACCATAAATATGCACACATATGCGTCTTACCCAAATAAAATGTAAAATCTTTTAAAGCTTTAAGTCTGAAGGTTTTAAGGATAATACAGTCCCTCAAATAGACATACAGTTGGTCAGAATTATTAGCCCTCTTTGAAATTTTTTTTATATATATTTTTCCAAAATGATTATTTGAAATGAGAAAGGCTTATTTGTTTTATTTTGGCTAGAATAAAACAGTTTTTAATTTTTTTTTAAAAACTTTAAGGTCAAAATTATTAGCCCCTTTAAGCAATTTTTTTTTCTCTATAGGCTACAGAACAAACAATCGTTACACAATGACTTGACTAATTGCCCTATATTCTGCCTGGTTAACCTAATTAACCTAGTTAAGCCGTTAAATGTCACTTAAAGCTGTATAGAAGTGTCTTGAAAGATATCTAGTCAAATATTATTTACTGTCATCATGGCAAAGATAAAATAAATCAGTTATTAGAAATGAGTTATTAAAAGTATGTTTAGAAATTAGTTGAAAAAAAATGCTCTCCTTTAAACAGAAATAGGGGAAAAATAAACAGGGGGCTAATAATTCAGGGGGGGGGGGCTAATAATTCTGACTTCAACTGTGTATAATACAGTTTTAGGTGTTTTCACACAACCATGTGAAGAAGGGTTGTTTTGACAACTTTGTAAAATACACAACATACTAGGACTTGTGCAAAATCCTAATTAAAGCAATAACAGATTAATAATTCCACCTGTACTTGAACAGTCCTGTATTTTAAATAGTCTATTAATGTCCCACAATTAAAAGAGTCAAAGTTCATGTACTTTTTTTAACCATTGCATTATTGAGGGCTATTCAGAAAAGACTAGGCCAGATGACTATTAGCACCACTGCACTGAGAGCTGGATTCTACTACAATTACTTGCTCCAATAGACTGTGAAAGAGAAACACAACCCAAACCTCAGCCAGCAGGAACATTATCTCACAGCGTCCATCAGTCTTTCTGAAATCTAATTAAGCCCCTCCCGAAAAGTTCAAGGCAAAACTGACATTCGCCAAGTCGCAGCTGGCAGTGCCACAGCCGTTCCCGGGCCTCGGAGCTGCCGAATACACACACATGGACTCTTTCAGCCTGTGACAGTGAGCGGAGACCTGAGCCGTCCAGAGCAACTAAAGTGCGTCACTGCAACCCAGATGGGAGCCACTGGTCTGTCTGTGAGCCAATGGGCTGCTCTGGCTCTGAACGATTCAATGTAAACCAGGGCCTGTTTCCAAATCACAATCTGCTCCCATAACAGCACTACAGGAGTGTTTGTCAGCGCTCTACGTCAAATATCATAGACAATCTCTGCAGGTTTGAGCCCTGTGTTGGAGCGCTTTCGAACCAATCACAGAAGCTGTGTCTCCAGGACAACGGCATGGAAGCATCTCCGATGAATATGTCAGCATGCTGTCACCGCCAGAGCATGTTAAGCATGAAGATGAGCTGAGTGCAGATGATGGTCAAAGGCACTTCAAATCACCGGCCAAAAATGAGGCTCTGAAGTAACTCATTACATGATTATGAGATGATGATTTCTGAAATGGGTTAGAAGTGTTATTTATTAAATGGATAGTTCATTAAAAAATGAAAATTTACTCACTGTTTTGATTCCAAACCTTCACAAGTTTCTCTCCTCTGTTGAACAAAAGAAGACATTTTGAAGAAAACTGAAAATCTGTAATCATTGTCTTCTATAGTACAAACAAACAAATACAATGGGATGGTTACAGCTTTCTTTAAAATATCTTCATTTGTGTTCCACAAAATAAAGAAACTCATACATGTTTGGAACAAGAAATGTGTGTTACTGATGACAGAATTTTCAATTTTGGGTAAACTATCCCTTTAATGAAGTAAACAACTTGTTAAAGGGATGGTCCAGAGTGTATTTTTAAGGCTTAGTTGTGTTTATAAGATGCAAAGCAATGTGTGCTCATGCTTTATTTGTAGAAAATCATGTAATTTTTTTTTTCATATATCTTTCTTTGATTATATACAGCTAACATGAAAACTGTCATATTTCCCAGTTCCTCTGAAAGCCCACCCTCAAGAGGCTCTGATTAGTCAGCTAACATAATGTGCTGTGATTCATGGATCAGCTCCATGTCACCAGGAAAAGCCTCACGCCTCTGGCATGGGCTATGCCTCTGCTGTGTACATACTGTCAGTCAGTGTAACTGTTACCAGCTTGAGCCTTTATCAAACAGAAAATGAAGAAGACACAGCTGAAGCTAATGCCTGTTCTCTAAAATAAAACCTGACAAGTGTCCTTCACAGATATTTGGAATATGCATGTGTAAGTAATCTGAAGCGTTCACATATCTTTTGCGAGTTTGTTATTTGAGATGTTGAACACAGGGAAAGCGGCTGCATAAAGAGACACTGCAGCGCTCGTGAAGATTGTGAGTGTTTACAGCGGTTTGACGGACAAATATTAATATGTAGCTAAATTGTTAATGGTGCCAAACAGCATTTCCTGTTGTTTTAATCTTTGTTTACATCCTCGCTACAACATACCGTTAATGCAAGAAACTCTGCATGTAATAGAACAATTTCAACAAATAAAAACACTTTCAGGTTGTGGCTCACAATCCACAGCTTCGTTGGTTGGTGGAGTTTTTAGCTGAATCCAGCACTGAACTGAAAGGAATTCTGGAAGTCTCCTTTGTCAAATGCTAGCT
>CAIGQZ010032440.1:2193225-2212856 GCA_903798205.1 Danio tinwini | reverse complement strand
TACAGAAACAGAAGAAGCTCTGTGGAAATAGCAGCATTTGGACGGCATTTTACCTATCTCTGCTACAACATTACAGCATTTCTGGCCATGCCCCTTCGCTGTGCAGGTTGTCTGCACGTGGTGAATGCGTGTAACATAAAGCATTTGTGATCTCACTAACCTTGTGCAAAAGGGCGATTAGAGAAAGTGAAAGCATGATGTTACGGATGGTGCTCAAAGGACTTTTATTATGAAAGAGCAGATCGCGGCTGGCCGGAAAAGAAAGTTGCTTTCACTTCAGTGATCGCTATATCGCTGCGGCCATTGCTCACGTGCAGATCTTCACCTGTTAAGTGCCACAGATGGACATTGCAGGTCATTTCTGTGACAGAGGATTGTGTATGGTGTTGTGTGCGTCCTATGAGAGTGAGTAAACAGTCCTGATGTCATGTTAATTGCATGAATAAGCATTCCAAACGTGATTATGCACTTCAATGCTACATGCTAGTGTTAATTCATTACAATGCTTATCATAGTAAGCTAACACTCTCATATTTAGCTATAAGTCAAGATATTTAATGTGTTACTGTTATGTAATATGTTTATGGCTCACTTTGTTCTTGTATATGGGGAGCAGCCTATATTTTGAATGTGACTGATCAATGTTATAATTTAATTTAGCTTATATTATTTTGTGTGTTCCAAAGAAACCACACATACACCCACAAGCATCCCATAAGTGCTCAGAGCAAGTGTAGTTCATCACTAAGTCAACCGCCTTGTTGCAAAGAAGATCTAACTGCTATTCAGTGTGCAATACACTACCATTGGACTGCTGTGCATTCTGCCATAACAAGCTCAGATCCTCATAAATATGGTGCTTCAGTTCTTACAAGTAAATGCACTTCCAATCACCCTCTCACTGGCCTGGATGTTGATGTACACTGGATTATAAGTCATACAGCTTCAGTGGATGTTTCCAAGTTGCTCTGCCCCATACTTTCAGTATTTATTGTTGCATTAGAGTTCACTCCCCATCCTGTTCATTGTTACTGATTGATAGCTGTCCAGGCTGGCTCCCCTTCTTTGTGGACTTTCTGCAGTTCGTAATAAATCCTGTTAAACCTGACCTCATCTCTCTGTCGTGTTCTGACCGACACCCCTGGTTCGCTACGCTCCCTTTAACTAGCCCTAACGGCAAGGTAGTCTTCACTATAAACCTGGATGTATTTTTTGTAGTCCCCAAACTTTCTTCACTGTAGGCTTTGTTAAGCTAACCCTATAAAAGCCAATGTCTCACTTTGCATTGAACTTTGAGCATATTACATTCAGAGATGTTGTTATTGTTCACATCTACATTATACATGAACTATTTAAAATATATCATAGTGTACCATTCTTTAACTGGTGACATACTGTGTGCAAATGTTGTCAAAGTGACTCAAGGTCACATAAATCCATGAAAAAGACTGAAAACGCTGAATTATGCATACCAGACCAGTAGGTGGTGATCACCTTGTAAAGAAACACACACATATAGGATTCTTAGTCTGCTATTGGTTGCATCTGAAATCACCCCATACCCTTAAATAATGCATTGCTTGAGCATGCAGCTATTTGTGGTGTCCGAAACCATAATGGATGTTCTGAAGTGTGTTCAATCAACTCCACAATGCACTGCAATAACGAGTGTACACCTAGGCTGTGTCCGAAATTGCCTACTACTTAGTAGGTACTGCATTTAAATTTGAATTCACTACTCGACCATTAGAAAAGTGTGTTCTATACAGTTAAATGTGAGTAGTATGAATGGAACTCTGATGTACTACATCCATTTTGTCATGATTCAATTGTGTCGCTTCACCCCATTCATGAATTCTGCCACCGTGAATCTGGCTTGACTCACACTTGCTCACACCCAACATCTCCCTCGTCCACCAGGCAAATATACTGTTCCCAGTTTGCCCCAGTCCAGGTACCTCCTGCATACTGTTTTTACTTCTTGGCACGCATACTGTATTTAGCGTACTATATAGTTTTAAAGTATGCAATTTCTGATGCAGCCCTAATGTAAACTTGATGGTTACAGAATACCCATAATGCACTACGAGAGTTTGGATGTAGTGATTGGCACAAGATGGCATCCACAGCACAATCCTATTGGTGAAAGTTTCTAAATAAACTATTAATTGTAAATGAATATTTATATTCAATTGTTAAATGAATGTTTTTCTTCTTTGGCTTGCGGTCACACTTTTTCCCTCCATCCCTTATCTTCCCTGGCTGGCTCTTCTTGTCTCATCCTATCTCTGAGGCTCTTTGTGCCCTGCTATCCAAACGAATAAGGAGTTATGGATCTGATCAACTGGTCTCTGAACGTGATTGACACCATCTTCTCGATGAGAAGTTTGGGCTCGGGAGAGCCCACTTGTCCTGCCAGTCCGTTTGCAGCTGGATACGTGATGGACGGATGGGAGAAGTGGCGCGTTTGCCTGGCTGCTCTGTCCCTGGAGGATATTGAACATATCTATCTATTCGGAACTTTGATAACAGGGTTTCTGCTGATGGGCTTTTGCGGGGCCCTTGGGTATCGATGATTGATAAAAGCGGTCAGTGCTGCTTAAAGCCCCACCAAGCTGGCCGGCTTTATCGAAACTGTAGCAGGCAGAATCGCTAATAATCAGACTGCTGTATTAGACTGCAAATTGGAAAACATCGGGATGAAATTAGAGGCTTTGCAACAAGATTTGGCCAGAACTGGAGACCAGTGACGGACATCAAATATCTGTGAAATTGGCAGATATTGACCTATTGAAATACTTTTCTTCTCTTTCGGCTTCCCTGTGTTTTCCAGCCATATGGCCTCGGCTAGAGAAAAACAACTTCTCCCGGATAGCAAGATAAGGAGACGCTCTGAAATTCCTGCTCCCTGTCAAGGACACCTTCTGGACTCTACAGGCTTACACACACACACATACATAGCTACAGATAGACTATCACTACCTAGCCCCTCATCCCACGCCTTTGTGTGCTTTCACCCACTGGAGGGGGTAGGCGGGTCTGTGACCAGCGCTTTTTAGCTGCAGGCCGGATGGCTGCCCGCCCTTACCGAACTATATCCACATCCCCTGTTCCCATCCCCTGTTGCGATGTTATGTCTATGTCTATGTGTTTATGTGCTTGGTTGCTGGGGCTTTTTTTTTCTCCCTGATCTCACACTGCTCTAACTCAAGAGCAAGGTGAGAGGGAGTTTTTTCGCCTCTCTCTCCTGAATTGTATCTTACTTCCTTTTTCTAAATGCTACCTCCCATTGACCTGTCTTCCCCTGAAATGTGATGTTTGTGTATGGTTGGGGGGTCCAATTTCACTATATGTCAGTGTATGTGAATACATGGAGGTATATGTGACAAATAAAGGCATTGATTGATTGATTGATTGATTGATTGATATACATGACAGAAAAAAAAATGTTTCATTGCTTATAAACAGCTCGCTAAGTGATAAATAAATGTTAAATAACAATCACAGATTCTGACCAAGTTATCCATTATCCGTTTAAAGGATTTATCAACCAGCAACACAAACAAAATGGCATTTCTTCCAGTGCACTTAGTGCTCAAATTTACTCACACAATTTTATTTATTCCTTCAAATGGACTAAATTTGTGAACTAATGTAGGGAATAGTGAATGAGGGACAATTTTAGATATAGACTATCTGCTCTCAGGTAACTAATACAGCAGCTAATGCTATCGCTTGGTGACTTAAGTTACTAGTTTGCTAAATTACATTTTACAACACAGTATTTAAATTAACAGTTACTGACAAAGACTAATCATATATATTTTATTTATTTTAATAAACTGGGACACCCATGTCCACAAATTACCAAGTGTTACCAATTACTACAACTACTTGGTAACCTAATTTACTAGTTTGCTACTTAATATTTAGCAGCAGTTAACTTGGTACTGATTAACTTGTAACAGCTAACTAGTGACCTTTTAATTTAACGTAAAGATGTAACTCAATCTAAATGAATCTTCATTTCCTCATGAGAACTAAAAATGTAATCTTTGTGTGTCAAACACGATTCTACAGCCATCCAGACATCCCGTTCCCTCAAGGTATTTGAAAATGAAATTGACCACATGCTCAGAGTCTCTTTAGGGTTTATGTGGTGATAAAGTTGTATCCTGCCTCTGAAGTGTCAGACAGTGATTTGGAAGAGCTCTATCACTGACAGACAGAGCAATTTCAGCTTGATTGAGTCCCAGATCAAAGCAAAAGCCAGTTCTCTCACATCCATGATAAAAAAAAGCATATATATATATATATATATATATATATATATATATATATATACTGCACTTAAAGTGTCTGTTGAAACTAGAAAAATATGTCAAGATCTGGAGAACAGCTTTTATCCTGTGATCATGGCAAAACATCACAGAAAAAAGCATAATGTATGGCTGTTCTTCCATACTTTTGGATAAGTTTGAATCAAACTTCTTTGTCTTTGACCACATTCAAGAATATTTACCTGTTCACATAGTTTCTTTATTCCGTGTAATGATTAATAAGATAAATAAAACTCAGTTACACTCCTTGTAGTAATCATTATTAAACTGCACTAGTAAAGCAGTAATTAGATCACTAATAAGTCAACTAATAACTCATTTATTTTAGCATCATGTCCGAGAATATAAAAACACACATTACTAAATTGTTAACTAGTCAATATGTTAATAGTGTCTTTGTGTGGCATTTATTTTAATTGTTATTTAGGTTGATATTCTGACCTAGAGCCCAGTTAACTAGCAAGTACAGATGTGACCACTGAGAATGCACATTTCTTCACGCATAGTGCTGCAATTTGTCATGCGCAGTCACACGCTGTGCTGCAGCGGCAAAGGCCACCTTTTCATAAAAAAAAACTTTTGTGCCTTACGCAATATTCATCAGGTGGCGCAAGGAACAAACACTATTCCATTGTCAGGCTAGTGCAAGCGAACACCCCCCAAATCAAACAACCCGCAGTGGTGCGTTTCCGAAAACCATCAATAGCCAGCTAAGGTTGCGAGTTCCATTGTTATAATAATTAAATATAAGGATTGATGAGACAATCATGATTAGCCTATTTAATTTCCTTTGTGCTTCTCCGTGTGAGCGCTGCTATATCAGTTCAGTATGTTCACTATGTTACATAACTGCCCCCTGCTGGACATCTTTTTCTTGTGTTGGACCGTTTTGTGTAGTACCGCGCAACACTGCAGCATTGCGTGAGGTCACGTTCATTCACGTGCGCATTCTCAGTGGCCACATCCATAGTTAATTTCAAAGTAGTTAACTTTTAAAATGTAACTACTTGTTGAAAATGTAGTTGGAGTACTAGTGAAGAAGTATTGTTGTAAGTAATCAATGTTATCACATATCTTTCTAGATTTTCTGTACTAATAATTGTTATAATTTAATTTTTGTTTCGTTTATGTGTTACTACTAAGCTTGGAACACTAGAAAACTCAAATAGTATTACCCATCCCAAGTAGTAAACTAGTAACTAGTGTTTGCTTGAGCTGTATGTTTTAATAACTCATATTCCCATCAAGTGAAATAGCAAATTGCTTACTAGTTAGTTAACTATTTATCACTAGTTTGCAGCTACTTGATGAGAAGTTCAATAATTAATTTAGTAAATTGTTATGGGAGGTTAACTAATACAGTACTGGTTTAATTAATTAAAACTTTACTATCACTCTACTATCTAACTAATGTGTGTGCTTGTGCTGTGTCTTAATATATCATATTCCGGTAACACTTTACAATAACAGTGCATGAAAAATTATGTATTAATATGTAAACTAAACATTACTTTATTATGAATTAATAATGAGTTAAGGCATGTGCTAATCCTGAGCTAACTTTAACTACGAAATGAGTCACAAGAGTTCATGTGTGAATAAGAGTTCATGTGTGAATTAACAAGTATTAATTAACATTTATGTTTAAGCTAAATGTAACTAACATGAGCTGTTAATGTATAATTATGTCATGACTTTACTTGGAGGGACACATCATCATTAACTCATGCTTAGCTACTCATGAACTCCTGTGTTTAAACTGATCATTTTGATGTCAACAGAGCACTTTTCTATTCAGTGTAAACACACTAGACGGACATGCATAAGGAGTTTACGAGTAGTTAAGAATGGGTTAATGATGATGTGCCCCTCCAAGTAAAGTCATGATATAATTATACATGATGGTTAAATTAAGCATAAACAAGTGTAGTAATTAATACATTAATTAACACTTGTACTAACAAGTAATTAAGGTAGCCGTTATTCAAACATGAACTTGAGTGACTCATGTTGTAGTTAAAGTTTAAGATTAGTGCATGACTTAACTCATCGTTAGTTCATAATAAAGTAATATTTAGTTTACATATTAACACATCATTAGTCATGTACTGTAATTGTAAACTGTTACCTATATTCCTAACTAGTTAAATTAAAACAACTGTAGCCATTTTTAAATCACTAATTAAGCATCAACTATTAATTCAGAACTAAATTAACATTTTGTTGACTGGTAAGACAAATTAAGTAAAACTATCAGTAATTACAATAGTGAACTATTTTAATTATTAAATATCACTCAAATAGTCTTATGGCCAGTTTCCACTGAGTGGTATGGTACCGTACGGTTCGGTATGCTTTTATGGGCGTTTCCACCGTCAAAAGGCATACTGAACCGTACCGTACCACTTTTCGGCACCCTTTCGAAAAGTTACCAAACACGAGAAAGGGTACCAAAAGGTGGAGCTACACGCGCAGCTGAACACTGATTGGTTACAGAGATACTGATCTCGTGGAGCTAGCCAGAATGAGAGCAAAGGAACCGCCATGTTTTCAATACACAGCCGAGACAACTATTTGCATATAATAACAAGCCATGGATGACCTGAGCTCAAAAAACCATGTCATTGTCTTGATGTACAGCCACAAAGCCAAGAAGAACAAAATCTGTCGTGTCCTGTTGTTGCTTTACAAGGCTGTCTAAAAGTGCGAGCGGTTTTCACTTTCTCCAAGGAGTTTACGATCAAGTCTACATTTGATATAACTAACTTCCTGAGCTGATGATTGTCTTCGACGTCTGATCCTTTTAAAAAAGAAAAGGACAAACGCGAGAGTGAAGCGCAAAAAAAAAGGAGAAGCCCAACAAAACACGAGCAAATTGTTTCAGCAACCTGAATCATGAACAAACTGCCATGTTTAATATCGCCTTTTGGACTATTATGAACTCGGAATGACGGAATTACTCTCTAACAGAGGCTACATGTGGCGGTGAAGATTACAGACACAGATGAAAGGTTTGCACTGTGTGCTATGTTGCGTGTTGTTTTTGTACTCAAATAAGGACTAAATGTATGCTGTATGTAGTTTTTTCTGTAATTGGTAAGATATCAGAGACTGTAAGGGTCTGTATGTGCTCATATATGTTGCATTTATTTATTTTATATAATTGCAGACATTACAGTAGGCTATTTCGCACTGTCATTGATCTGCAGTTACAATCAAATAATGTTCATAGAAAGGTTAGTAATAAACATTTACACACAAGTATTTATGTTTAAAGCATCTGTTTTGTGAGAAGTGCTTCTCGTATGATTTGTGAACGACCTGTATGGCTTTACTGTAGACATTTATTCGAGCGAGAATGACGTCGACTGAAACTCTCTGTCGTACACCACGCCCACCAAAAGGGTACCCATTGTAGTGGAAACGCAAGCCTGATAAAGGTGACCCATACCTGAGCGTACCTACTATACCAGTCAGTGGAAACGAGCCATTATATTACATTTTTTACATTACCATCACGCAAAACTAGCATAATGCTTAACTAGTACATTACAGTACTAGCTGTTGCATGATAGCTAATGTTGTCAATGAGTTATAAACATCCATTCACATTTATTTTGTGGCGTAATTTGGTATAATAGCAAATACTTGTTTATTGCAGATTGCATGTTCATTTCCCCCGTTTTGATGAAGTACAATGTGCTTAAGGAGCTCTTACTCTATCAGATGTGTGTGGTCCATCAACACAGCACTTCAACTCATGGAGTTCCTTTATAACACAACATCCTGTATTCTCCCCTCCTCTTCCTCCTCTTCATCTTGATCATCAGTTTGGATGCGAATCTCAGGTCCGTCTTTATGTGACTCGGGCTGGCTCTGCGCTCGCTCAGGTTTGGGTGTGGAGACAGATGACGAGGGTGGAGACGGCTGCTGGACAGACATGGCACGGCGCAGCAGTGGAGTGCGTTTGCAGGACAGGAAGTCCGGGGATGGAGACAAGAAGTCTGTTTTGGAGGAAAGGCCAAACGATCCCTGACGAAGCACCATGCGGTTCTTTTTAGAGCGGGATCCATGCTCAAACTCAAGAGTAGAGAGATGAGCTGCGTAGCCTTCACTCAGAAACTAAAACAGTGAAAATGAGGACAGGATTATCCTAACAGGAGGACAGAAGCATTTTTTAGACTTACAAATATTCTGAAGCACAGTTTTAAAACGTAAACGAGATATTAGAACAATACGCTTATTCACTCGATTGCCATTTTAAAACACGAAAGCGAGGCTGCGATGGGAAGAAACCCGGAATTATAGGATCAGCACTGTAAACATTGCAACAACATGCTGTGTACTACAAACCTCCAGCTGTTGCCGTGATTTCAAAATGCAGAAATGGTGTAAACATCCCTTTAATATCATTCAGTTCAGTTTAATTTAAACAATTAAAAGCATATTAGGCATCAAACAACGTAACAATCTCTTTAAGAGTAATACGCTTATGTGTCCTCCTAGACTTTAGTTCATGGCACCAGGTAAACATTGTGGGGGCTTCCCTGCTTCAGCCTATGTAATGCGGTAAGCGATAAAACAATGTAGTCCTCTGTAGCACACCCTTGTGTTATCTGTAACACTGTTGTCCCTGTACTGATGTCCATTTCCTATTGAGCATGTGAACACAAGGGCAAATCAGCGGTGTTTAAGAACGCCATCAACAGTGCCTTAAATGTTAACGGGAAATAGACATTTTTTTTTCAATTTTAGTACCAAAATTTTGTATCGTGACAAGTCTAATATAGTTAAAGAATCAGTTCATTAACTGGAGTTTAATAAATAGCATCTAAAACGCGTGTCTGGGAAAGAAAACCTTAGCTAAGTTGTGCCATTTCCCCTAACTTAGCTAAAAATGGTCCAATATTCCTTTTTATTTTCACTATTCATTCAGAACGAACCTTCGGGTCACTCGGAAGGTGTTGAAAGTATAAATTTGTGTCACTTTCTCTTCGCTGATAAGATATACAGCCAGGTACACAACATTCCTGTGTGATACTTCCTGTGTGATTCCAGGCGATACTTCTGGATTTCTTTACACCGCAGCCTCGAATTCGCTGTTTAAAATGGCGGCCGCGTGAAATTAGTCTATAGCATTGAAATTAGAGAACTTTCAGATTCCTCCCAAATTACAAATAAAAATTTAACTCCATTGTTTTCAATGGGAATAATGGATGTTAATGACTGCATAAATATTAATTATTACCACAAAACCTCTCAAAATAACATAGAAGAATATTATTAGCCGGCAGCTAGCTCTCTGCAACTCTCACATGGCCACCCACTTAAGCTAAGCAGGGCTGGGCCCGGTCAGTACCTGGATGGGAGACCACATGGGAAAGCTAGATTGCTGCCGGAAGTGGTGTTAGTGAGGCCAGCAGGGGGCACCCAACCCGCAGTCTGTGTGGGTCCTAATGCCCCAGTATAGTGACGGGGACTCTATACTACTGATGTTAAAACCGAGGTCCTGACTCTCTGTGGTCATTAAAAATCCCAGAATGTCCTTCGAAAAAGAGTAGGGGTTTAACCCCGGCATCCTGGCCAAATCTGCCCACTGGCCTCTGTCCATCATGGCCTCCTAACCCTCCCCATATCATCACTCTGGGGTTAACAGGGTTAATTATCTGACAATCCTTTTTAACTAGTAACTGTCCAAACTTTCCAGTTTACTTTTTTTAAGAAAGTCAGCTGTACTAAACTTACTGAACTCTCCAACATCAGGCTGTCTAGATAAAGACCAAATAAATGATCCTTTCACACATGAAGAGAAGCTGGCTGTTCTAAATATGTGACATCTAGACTATTGCATCTTTACAATGAAAATAATAATTCATTCAAGTCCCTCAAATAGGCTGGTCATTCACAAAAGACAAATGTATGTGAGGACAGGATACTGTGGAGACTCAGACAAGTAATTTCAGAGCAATTAGCCTTGTCAGACAGAAAACAAATAAAGCAGTTCCATGAAGCTAATAATAATGGAATAATGAAATAGCAGGCTAGAGTCCTGATGTAAACCTGATTGAAAGCCTTTGGACACTCCTTGGTAACTAAGTTATGTGACTGGTGGTTAGAGATGTCCTTTGAAATCTTTCAATTGCTACAACCAATCAAAAATTATATAGCAATTGTGCTACACTCTTTGCTGTTTTCTAATTTTGATCACTGTTTTCTACACAATAGTTTATTTTGAAGTTGCTCATTTATTATGAAAACACAGTATAGAAGACAACGAAAAGTCCTTCGAATTTCTTTTAAAATCCATCAAAACATTACCTTATATCTGAAAAAACATGTCTTTATAAATTGTTCTCTAATTTTGATTTCCATTGTAGTACTTAACTAATTCAATCCATTAACAGCAACCAGTTCTTGATGAAGCTATTAAAATATTAGCTGACCCCTCACATAGTTTATTTTGTGAGTACAAGTTACTGCCTTTTGGTAGAAAATACAGGCTGCCTGTGCACATACAATCATTTAAAAAAATCTATTTTATCTATATCAATTAGACTTTTTTGTCCAATACAAATTGTGTTCCAATACAAAGTGTATTAAGTGATTAAGGGAAGTACTTAAACAGATGATGAAAAACTGTCAGACTAAAGTGATTGAGGGATTACCTGACACTGGTGCTGATGTTTCTTCGATGGTCTGCCAACAATGTATATCTGATTAGGTGCCAGTCCCAGTGTGCTATACACGGACATGTCCTTCATAGAGCCATATGCTGCGCTGATTTTAATGTGACACTGCGTGGGAAAATATGTATTTGGCATTATCTTCCAGCTCAATGGAAAAAACTGTGATATGTGAGGTGTTTTAAATATAAGTGAAGCTGGTTATAAGATTGCAGGTGGTACAGACCTCTTTTACCAGACTCTTCAGAAAAAGGGTTTTCTGGCGCAATGGGTCGTGGACAAGTCCCTCTGAGAAGAAGACCATTCCCTGAGGGAAATTGTGCTGAGAGAGCC
The DNA here is from genome assembly GCA_903798205.1 of Danio tinwini. Lineage (NCBI taxonomy): Eukaryota > Metazoa > Chordata > Actinopteri > Cypriniformes > Danionidae > Danio > Danio tinwini. Next base: position 2,201,500 of record CAIGQZ010032440.1, on the reverse strand, counting down.
AAGACACCACCCTCTGCTTCTGCATGTCAGGACGGCCCGTGATGTAGATGATCAGATATCCCAGATCCTGCCAGTGTCTGGAGAACAATCGCAACATGTTATTAGAAATGGGCCAACTATGATCAAATAAATTATTGAATCAGAATAGGTAAAGTGGTTGAACTTAATAAATGAGGTCAACTAAACTGACTCCCCATCAGGTTGTACTGTATGACATGTCCCGATTTATTATGATTGTTATGATCATGTTTTGTGGTGAGTTATCTACACTGCTATCGTGTAATAACAGAACTGAAAAATACAATACAATAGTCTATCAGCAGAATATGTCAAAATGATGGCAGTGCTGGATGTTTTCAGTTTCTTTTTTAGTTTGAGTAATTGAAACAACCCAAAATAATCTGAGACAAGGAGACAGACACTAAATTAATGGCAAAAGGACTCAATTTGCCACCATTTTACTGGCAGTTTTATAGTTTCATATTTACAGTATCTTTTAATTTTTCAGATCTGATGCAACCTCTGCACTTTATTAACAGTTTGTATAAGTATCCCTAAATGCCACTTCAGATAAAGCTTCTGAATAAAACAGGATACTTTATTCTAATGTGGTTTCAGTCTCATTATTAACAAAACATTATACATGACGTTTGCCTCAATAAACTTCTAATCTCTTGCTTATTTGGTAAGCAATGGTCAATTTTGCTTTACCTTAGGACTTGTATAACTACATGTCATCATTCACACGATTACCTGACCACATCCACAGCTCCAGGCCGGACTTTGGGATCGCTACCCATAAGAGAAACGCTGGCGGCAAAGGAGCCATCAATACTAAACACCACACACTCCATTCCCTGTGGAAGCACTGTGAGAAAAGCCTCTGCACTCGTCTGATCGCCTCTATAAAGGCAAATAAACACATAGCTCAGGCACTGAACTCCTTCATTCTTCAAATGGTTTTGTAAAAACACATATCCACTACAAACAGATTTTAATTTGACTTTGAAAGTAAGTTTTGTGATGAGAACGTGAAAACTTACTTGACCACCATTTTGATGGGGTAAACACCGACCCCCAGTCTTTTATTATCAGGGATGGTGTAGGACACGCGTCCACTGCTGCTGGTCACCACAGTGTCGAACAGTACCCAGCGGCCAGAGGCAGACTGAGTCTTTAAAAACACATCCACCTGAAAAACACATCAACTGGAGATTTAATAAAGGCTGTTTTGTGCCAGCTACCCACAAGAGGGAATCAAACTGTTTTGAAGTAGTTATATATTTCAAACCTGTTTGGTTTTATAGCATTATACTTATAGAAGCCTCTTTTTTTTGCGTTAGTTTTGAATGCATTCATTTCTTTAAAATTCTACACACAATACCCCATAATGACAATGTGAAAAAATATTTTTTGAAATTGTTGCAAATTTATTAAAAATAAAAAATCTGAAAAATCACATATAAATAAGTTCACAGCCTTTGCCGTGAAGCTCTAAATTGAGCTCAGGATTTGAAAAGACATACACTTGTCTATATAAGGTCCCAGGGTTGACAGTGCATGTCAAAGCACAAACCAAACATGAAGACAAAGGATTTGTCTATAGACCTCCGAGACAGATTTGTCTCGAGGCACAAGGTTGGGGAAGGTTACAGAGAAATTTCTCCTGCTCTGAAAGTTCCAATGAGCACAGTGGCCTCCATCATCTGTAAGTGGAAGTACTCTTCCTAGAGCTGGTCGGCCATCTAAGCTGAGTGATCAGTGAGAAGTGCCTTAGTCAGGGAGGTGATTAATAACCCGATGGTCACTCTATCTGAGCTCCAGCGTTGTTCTGTGGAAAGAGGAGAACCTTACAGAAAGACAACATCTGTGCAGCAATCCACCAATCAGGCCTCTATGGTAGAGTGGCCATACAAAAGGCACTCCTTAGCCTGGAATTTGCCAAAAGGAATCTAAAGGACTCTTAGACCATAAGAAACAAAATTCTCTGGTCTGATGAGAAATTGACATTGAAATCTTTTGAGTGAACGCCGGGCATTACGTTTGGAGAATACCAGGACTGCTCATCACCAGGCTAGTTCCATCCCTACAGTTAAGCATGGTGGCGGCAGCATCATGCTGTGGGGATGTTTTCAGCAGCAGGAACTGGAAAACTAGTTGGGATAGAGGAAAAGATGAATGCAGCAATGTACAGAGACATCCTGAATGAAAACCTGCTTCAGAGTGCTCTTGACCTCAGATTGGGGCGACTATTTATTTTCCAGTAGGACAATGACACAAAGCACACTGCCAAAATATCAAGTGGCTTCACAACAACTCGGTGAATGTCCTTGAGTGGCCCAGCCAGAGCCCAGACCTGAATCCTGTTGAACATCTCTAGAGAGATCTAAAAATGGCTGCACACTGTTGCTTCCCATTCAACCTGATAGAGCTTGAGAGGTACTGCAAAGAGGAATGAGCAAAAATTCCCAAAGACAGGTGGGCCAAGCTTGTGGCATCATATTCAAAAAGACTTGAGGCTGTAATTGCTGACAAAGGTGCACTAACCCCAACACTAACCCCAACCCTAACCCCAATCTAACAGTCTACTTATAATCTAATGAGAATTAGTTAGCATGTAGATGCAATGTAACTTATATTCAACAAACGGACCATCAAAATTAAGTGACACCATTTAACATGTTACAAATTATGTCTTAACATATTTTGTAATTTGTGGCCAAAAAATTTTGTTAGAGAAATTGATCCTGCCTCAATTCTGAGATTTTTAATATCCATAAACTAAGCTCAGAATCCATTCAAAGGAGAATAGTGATGCATTTGATAAAAATCTCAGAATTAACGCAGTATTGATTTCACTATTTCCTGCTATAGCTTTACAAAGAGTCTTCCTCTCAACCTTATTTAGCAGAGTTGAACACTCACTCAATCACTCTTTTTCTTGTCCACAATCCAGACATACAGTAGCATCAAAATAAGTAATCATTTCTCACCTTCTCCCCTGTTAGAGTGACCATGTCCAGAGGTCCATACATGAAGCGTCCTACCAGTGTCTGGGGCCCGTCCTCTGTCACGATGACATCATGAACTCTGTGATTGGCTGTTATGTTCTGTTAACGAATGCAAACATTAGCTCATTACTGACTATTAAAATCTGTCCCACTCCTAATAATCGAAACAGTGCTGCCTGTTACTTCATGAAAGCACGTTGAATGTTAGTTAAGTCAGAAAAGTTTTAATGATTCTCCAGCGCAGTGGTGTATTTTTCATGTACATATATTGCGAGACTTAGTAACTCACTGCTGTCTTGCACTTCACAGTCTTTCAACTTCGTTAGGGAACATGGAAATACCTGACAAGAGCTCTCTAAGGATTTCCTGTTGACAGTATGAGGCGCATTAGAAAGAGTCTGAAAAAGGCATCAGAAGCTGCACTGGAAGGTTAAATATGCAATAGACGAGCATCAACACGATAAAACTTTAATTAGCATCAGTTATGTAAAATCTTTTACATACAGTTTTAGTGGACAGAGTTTGACTAGCGCCAACTAGCATTTGATCTGCAAGTCACTTCGTTATTTTTATTCTTGCCACCCTCAGAAGCCAAAACAACTTTAAAATGTGTATGATCAGCAACAAAGTTTGTTGAATACTTTAATTATGCATTAAACAGACAGTAAATACTGCATATCGGCAGTAAATATATGGATTGGGGTCCAGCTTTGACTTTATAATTACATTTTGAAATTCAGCTATTCAAATATTCTGTGCTCTTATCAAATAAGTCTGGGTCATAAGAGACTTATTTGATAATTGAAAATAAGAGTTATCTAGAAATACAGGGCCAAGGGCTGAAGGTTCATGAAGTGCAGTGCTTAGCCAGAAGAGCATTTCTATGCTGCCCGGTCCAACCGATTTGATTTTAGACAGATTTAAGTAAAATGAGACTAAGTGAGCTCGTAAAATGGCACAAAGAAATTCAATTCTGGACCAAATTTTAAAGATTCTTATATCATTCTTAGATAATTAGCTAGGTTTACATCCAAATATGCAAATTTAACAAAAAAAAACATAAAACATTTGCAAATAATGCACCGCTTCTATCCAATGAGTCAAATAGAAATAAATTGTCACTTCCGGATAAACTGGTGCCAAATATCAGAAATGCAATGTGCTGGTGAGGGGAAACAATTCTTGGCCTTTTTTTCTTATATAGTAAATTACTTGAGCCTCTTAAGACAAAACGCAATGAACCCACAGTTTCTTTTAGAGGCGTGTGGTAATAATGTAAGGTAATTAAACTTAAAGGTGCAGTATGTAACCACTGTCCCAGTGGTTTAACTAGGTATTGCACTCCTGGATCAAAATAGACACAAACGCGAGATGCCAGATTGAGTACAGGAGCGAGTGATTTAAACCGTGTTCTAAATAAAAACAACCACACGCAATAGAGGGAATATTTTCCATATTGAAAGGACTTTTGGTTCTAACCACCACCTCGAATTGATATATTAGAAATGGCTTCTATTTCTCACAGCTCAACATGTGAAACCCATGACAGATCACCTCAGGTAAACCTCATGTGCTTTATTCAGTGCTAAATGCTAACAATGTGAGTTTGAATAGATACCGTTATGTGAGTGAGTGCTTATTCTGTGATTCTGAATGGCTGTATTTACATTTCTGGCGTGTTACTGCGCATCTCGTCACAAAGCGTGTTGTTAGGACACACAGTTACAATGTAACCTGCTCACCTAATGTTTGCGTTCGTAATATTCATATAATTTTCCTAATTAATAACCTCATGTGGAACTGAATCGGTCTCTTTTTGACGTCTGATACTGTCTATTTCGGTCACGGACGCATGCTTTCAGAGCCTTTCTAAGCGAATGAATGAAATACGCTGTTTTCCAACACGGCAACCTGGGGTGCTGAAATATAATTGGCTAAACTGGCATTGTGCAGGTTAAATTTACCTAAACAAAGACAGCGTTCCAGCATGGAAAATCCATTTTCAAAGCAGAATATCTGACTTCAGCATTGTTTTTCAGTTAAACAAGTATGTCCACTTGGGATGTTTCTTAAATATCTGCACACATATTATGGTATTTTTATGCTTTAGAAGAGTCAAAAACTGACAGCACCTTTAAGGTAACTCAAACCATTTGAGGAAACCGATTGCAACAAACCATTTAAGTTCAAAAACTAATCCTAATGAGTACTGTGAACCTAATCCATTTGAGTAAACGAAGCAATTTGAGTTTTAGTAAAACCCAATAAATGAAGAGATTTCAAACCAACTGAGTACTGCAAAACCCAATAATTGAAGGCAACTCAAACCGAGGAAACCAGCTGCTACAAACCATTTGAGATAAAAACTAATCCACTGTACAGTATATGAGTACTTTAAACTTATTTCATTTAACTTGAAGTAATGAGGTATTTAATTACTCATTACTTTCAACACTGAGTTCAAAACTCTTTTCAAATAGGTAGAATTACCTCTTGAGTTAACTACACTCATTTCATTTGATAAAGTTGATTGTTGGGTTTTACAATGTACTGAACCACTTTACAATTACATTACATTTACATTGTCATTTAGCAGCTACTTTTGTCCAAAGTGACATGATGACAGTCTTTGGCTAAGGCATTTTAGAAGACCAAAACAACATTTCAGATGTTTTATAATGCGGTCTGTCCACTGGTTTGTCAATTAATGCTGTCCCATTGCACCCATTTTTGCTTTGACTTTTTAATGCACATGTTGGAATTTTGTTTAAGTAAATTTGTTTCCATTGTAAATTATGTGCATTTTTGGATAAAAAGTAAAAAAAAGGTTCCTACTCAGTTGTGCTCTTTCAGAATTTTTTTTTTTTAATGTATGCACATCTTGGTGTTTCCATTAACGTTCTTTATGCAATACTTGTGCATAAATGTGCATAAAAATAGGTGGATAGAAACACATCTATTGTTCTGATGAAGTGTTTAAGTTTTGTTTGAACTGATCAAATAATTTCCAAGATAAAGCCTCCAAACAAACTTTTAAACAAAGATAGTTATATAAAAAAACATAAATCCAAAGATTATCTGTGCCAGGTTTTGTAAGAATTGTACACTTTTATACACATTGTTCATTACGTGTATGAAAGAGTAGTGGAAAAATTGAATAGTGTTCTATTCAAAATGGCCAACAATGTAGCGGCTGGAGCCTAAGCTAATAAAGGATATACAGTGCTCAGCATAATTGAGTACACCCCATTTTGAAAATGAATATTTATATCCATTTCTCAGTAAATATAGGCAATGTATTTTGATGCATTTGGTGCAAAACAGATTTGTTAAACAGATATATTTATAAAAAAAATATTTTAGTCATCAAACATATTTAGAAATGGAAAGATAATACAACTAAATTCAAGCTAATTATTGCAAAAAAAAACTGCAATCTACAAAATTTCAACTAAATTCTTTTCTGCTTCTTTTGTTTTCTTTTTTTCTTTTTTTTTTTGTACTTATATATGCTGAGCACTGTAAGCTAACTAATGTGGTCAGCATGTTATTTTGTCTAGGTAAAAGAAGTTATAACCATTTAAAAAGTCAATTTTTGAGATGGTGGTGGTGCTATACCATTGGTTCTAAATACACCAAAGTTAATCAGGGTTCTACTGTGAACCAGTGGTGTAGTCGGGGCTATACGCATGTATACTCAGTATGCCTACTTTTTCCTGAGCTGTTTGGGTATTACGACTTCTGAGGATCAATTATTAGACTATATATATATATATATATATATATATATAGTTTTGTTGTTTATTTGCCTACTTTTAAAATTTGTGTTGAGTGGGTAATAGTACATCACTTTTTTTTAGGACTACACCACTGCTGTGAACCATTCCAAATTTCATTAATTTCCTAGTTGCTTAATAGATCAGACCACTTGATTCTGGAAACATACCCTCTAACATGTCTAACATGGTTTCATCATGAAGAGTAATTAAAGATGAGTTCTTCAGATATTCACCCGTAGTTTGACATGCGTCCGTCTGCGAAGCCATTTCTCACGGGGACTGGATGGAGAGATGGGAATAGCGTCCGAACAATCAGCCTCTCCAGCTTTCAGACAGTCACAGCGCATTACCTGATAAGAAAGGCCAATAAAAATTATGAAATTCAATCCTAAGACTTTGTCTACATTGATAATAAAATGTAGGAGAGATCACATTAAAAAAAACATTTTATTTTCAGTTTAAATGAACAATTAACAATTAAATTTTTTGCTAAGAGTTTGTCCAAATTGACTTTCTATTTACAGATTTAAATGAAATATTGTGTGGGGTGTACACTTTGACAATGTGATGTTTGCCCCTGTGCACCTACTGTTTCTTCAAGAGTTTGATCTGACTGACAAATAAAAAAGTTTCCATTTATTGTTTCTTGCATAATATACATTTGTTGTGTTTATAAGCAAGTGTAATTCTTGATAACATGTTACTGAATCTGTTCCCATGAGTCTGTGTCCTTGCCAGCAATGCATTATTCAACATGCGCTGAACACATTAGCCTTTCATTAGCATTTCTTCTTATCTTTTGACAGCATCAATGCACTTCTTCATGTTTCCAAATATAGTCACCGGATGACGCATTTCAGTATTATTGCATAGTCTGCGCTGTTTGGCCTTCTTTTTTCTGCTGTTTGTTCAGAAGGCAGCTCTTTGTTTGACTCAGCGCCTCTGTAGAGCTCTCTAACAGACTAGACGAGTGACTCACTTTCAGTTCAGGTGAATCTTATCCAAGAAGGTATAAAATAACTGCAGAAAGCTGCTTATTAGCATTGCCATTCACCTCAATAGAAGTTGCCTGGCTGGTGCAGCATTTCCTGTAAGTATGTGATTTGAATTCTGCCGTATTTGCTCATGGTGATTCAGTTCAGCTTTCAAAAAAATGCTGAGGAATATTTTGAGCCAATAAACTGAACTACAGTACAACATGTTATGTCACTAATTACTGGCAGTATGTACAGTAATTAATAAGCAGCTATTTGTAATTAACACACTTGTAATTAAAATATATAATATAATATAATTTAATAATAATATAATATAATAATATAATATAATATAATATATTTGTAGTAAAGTTCGTTTGTAGGATGGGAAGAAGACAGGGTCGGCGATATCAGGTAACCAAATTATTTTATTTTTTCAAAACAGCCACCACCACACTAGCGTGTGTGTGTGTGTGTGTGTGTGTGTGTGTGTGTGTGTGTGTGTGTG
>CAIGQZ010032440.1:2124357-2184327 GCA_903798205.1 Danio tinwini | reverse complement strand
ATATAATATTTTTAATTTCTTTATAATATTATTTTAGGAAATAATACATGGCATACATGACTCCTTTTGAATAGGCATGCATTGAATAATTTGCTTTTTTTTGTTCACAGATGTAATTACAACAAACAGTAACTGGGTCATGCTAAACAGACTAAGCAGACCTTGAATCCTTGTTCTGGGCTCTCCAGTGTGATCAAGAGCTTTGATCCACTGTGCATCAGGCTCCCTTGAGCTGAAAACATTTGAAAATCTGACCTTCACATTTCAAGAATCAAGCTATGAAAATCCCATCCTACTGTGTATTGTCAGTCTGACACTTTGCTGCATTCATTTACTGATCCCATTCAGATCTGAGGAAGCCATTGAGCCTTCAATATCTACTCAGACAACCAGAGATGAATAGATGTGTTTTATGCCAATATTTCCCCATCCATGAGAGTGTACTGATTGATTTATTTGCAAGTCCCAACTAGCAAGGCTATAGCTGATGTTAAAGGTACCAGGCACAACAGCTCATGCATCACTCAGATACCCATCAGTGTTACTGGCTGATCTGAAGCACGTTATAGGAAGAAATGGCTACTTTTTGTTATACTGAAACCAACTTCTGTTATCAAGTCATATTATCTATTTTCCTTATAATTAAGTAATCTTAAAGGAACACTCCATTTTAAAAGGTTCATTTTACAAGTCCCTTTTTCACAGTCACACGAGGATGGTTATCTTTAAGGCTATTTATTTAAAACCATACAGCTGAGATAAAGCAGGTAAATGATGTAGCAGAGGGAGAGTGATCTCACACACTGTTCATATGGTAAGCATAGATCTTCAGCCAAACACCAGATAAGCTTAGTCACTTCCCTTATTCAGTTGTATTTGCATCTAAAGGTGAAGAGAGACATCCACGGAATAAGGCGAGAGGAAGAGGGAGAGAAGATAAGGTGAACCATCAAACTTCGATTCCAGCCGGTGAGTGAGTGAAGGAGGTGAGTATTTATAGTGTATGGTGATTGCGGGTGCAGGTGCAGGTTACCAGTATTCTGGTGATTGTTCGCGGGTGTGGTGAGAGGTGGATGGTGAGGAAGAACAGTAATTGGAGCAGCAGTAACGAGCCGAGGGTGTGACACCCCTAGAGTTACACAATTGAGTTTTACCATTTCTGAATCTATTCAGCCAATCTCTGGGTCTGGGGGGAACGCTTTTAGCTTAGCATAAATCATTAAATCAGATTGACTTGCTCCAAAAAAATAAATAAATAAAAAAGGAGTTTTAATCATTTTTCTATTTAAAGCTTGAGTATTCTGTAGTTGCAGAAATTGGTTACAGAAAATGAAAAGTTGCTATTTTCTAATCTGATATGGCTAGGAACTATACTCTCATACTCAAGTCATTAACAATCAAGGACCTTAACATGTTATCATTACCTAGCTGGGGACTATTTTCAGATGCTGTGTAGTATCATATATCATTAAAGAATACATTACAATACACTACCTGACAAAAGTATTGTCGCCTATCCAAGTTTTAGAAACAACCAATAATAATATGACATCTAGTTGATCATTTGGTATCAGAAGTGGCTTATTTGAAAGGCAAAGGCCTCCAGATTACTCTTATTTTACCAAAATAAATTATGATCAAGCCTTGATTTTGTATGATTTAATTAGGACAGTAAGGTCTGATTTTGCTTAGACAAAAGTCTAGTCACTTAACAGAAATAGAATATAAAGTCATGATGCAGTGGAAAAAGAATTAATATTGTGAATGACTCCCATGAGTTTGGAGGACTGCATCCATACATCTCTGCAATGACTCAAGTAACTTATTAATAAAGTCATCTGGAATGGCAAAGCAAGCATTCTTGCAGGATTCCTGAGTTCATCAAGATTTGTTTGATTCATCTTCAATGCCTCCTCCATCTTAACCCAGACATGCTTAATAATGTTCATATGTCTTGTGACTGGGCTGGCCAATCCTGCAGTACCTCGGCCTTGTTTGCTTTCAGGAACTTTGATGTGGAGGCTGAAGTATGAGAAGGAGCGCTATCCTGCTGAAAAATTTGCCCTCTCCTGTGGTTTGTAATGTAATGGGCAGCACAAATGTCTTGAAACCTCAGGCTGTTGTTGTTGCCATCCACTCTGCAGATCTCTCACATGTCCCCATACTGAATGTAACTGCAAACCATGATTTTTCCTTCACCAAACTTGACAGATTTTTGTGAGAATCTTGGGTCCATGGGGGTTCCAGTACGTCTTCTGCAGTATTTGTGATGATTTGGATGCAGTTCAAATGATGATTCACTGAAAAATCTACCTTCTGCCACATTTCCAAATGACTTCAAATAGAAGTTATTATGTGTTGCTCTTACAACTGGGATGAATGACAAGACTTTTGTCAGGTAGTGTATAATATCATAAATATCAATGTTATAGTTAGTGGGATTCTCCTTGGTGTGAATGTGCATTTATAAGTTTGGAACAGTATAAAATGCAGTAAATGATGACAGAACCTTCAATCGGAAGTGGGCTTTAAGCTTGACTTACACTGTGCAATTTTTAATAATCCTTCAATTGTAGCTTGTCATTGTATGAACATGATCCCGATGTCACATCTTAAGTGTAAGACAATCAAATAGCATTGAAAAGGACACACAAGAATGATGCCTTCAAGTCATGTCAAAAAATTCCAATTTACAAGTTGAATGTACATGAATGCCACCACAAAGTTCTAATTTCAAGTCAAAAATGCAAGTTTAAATTTCTTTAAAGTGTCACGAAACACCAAAACACATTTTTTGAGCTGTTGACAGTCATATATGTGTCCCACGCTTCTATAAACACTATTAGGACACTATATTGCACTAATAAGTGAAAATTGGTTGTTTTTGCGTTATTTTGAGCAAATTCATTCTTTAAACCAGTCAGCGCGCTCTATTGTGTATGCGGTGCAACTTCATTAATATGCATGATAGCTTCGAAGACTGCTTACCTGTTACAGTGTTCAGACGATAGAGAGACGCCACGTTGTGTTGCCAAAACAAGTGGAACAAGAAGAATTTGGAGACATGGGTCATCAGTGTTGTGTTTATTAATGTGCTGCAACGAAGGTTTTGTTTTCATTTCCCTGCTATGAGAGTGCAGCTGGACTCACATGTGGAATGCAGTGCACGCGACACGCGACAGAAATATGTTTGTAAGGAACATGTTTTACTCGAGAGCTTTTCGCAACTGGAAATGATGAAATCCGCATTGCTACTCGACTCCTTTTAAAAAAGACACAGCTCCAGTTTGTGTTGATTGTCCTGTCTCTACAGATTTGGTAAGTGTGTGTTAGTTCTCTTTGATTGTTCATTCAGATGGCAAAGTAAGTTTGTATGGTCAGCAGTGCTCTTTCAGTTTTAAAAGACATACCTTAGTCAAAATTATTTAGTTACTAAGTTTACAGTATGTTAATATCACTGCAATATTATAGTATAATATTATAGACTGAAAGATTCGCTGTAAATGCTGCTCTCCGAATGTAAACATGTGAACTCTGAAATCAAACTATTACCTTCGTGTAGGATTTATACACACACGGCTTTCTGACTCCACCTACCGAGTACATCTAAGTTACTAAGAAATGCAGAGCATTTTTTTCTCCCATTCGCCATATGGTATCAAACATTTCCTTAAAACTGCACTCTTCTAGCAGTTCCTTGCATACAATATCTCGTTTGTCATGGGGGGCACCCGGGAAATATTCCTGAATGAAAGTGAAAGTGCCAAACTGCAGTTAAAGTCGACAAATTAAGAATTTGGCAAATAATTTGATTACTGATGTCTATGTAAACACAGTCACTGTCTTTCTCCCCTGCGTCTTTGTGTTTGTTTTGCCTCTGTGAAAATCAGTGCGTGCCCAAATGGAACCTTCCATTTTTATGCAAAATCTTCCCTCTTTCTCTCCCTCGACACTCCCACCTAAACACAGCTGGACACACCCACTTTCCTGAGTTTTTCCAAACTAGAGGTGTGAAAACACCCTGCTGAGACAGGGGGGATTTGTGGCCCTTTAAGATGTAAGTTTCAGAGCAGGGGTGACATGGTGGAATTAATGGATGCAATGTATGTCAGCAAACCACAACAAAAGCATTTTGAATTTGACAGGATTGGAATATATTGATTATTACATGTATATATGATGAGCTAAAAGTGGCTTTAAGAATTATTAGACTTTTTTAAATGCAAAGCACACCTGACTCTTTGCTCTTCATTTTCTATAAGCAGAGTTAACAAACCCTGCTTTTATTGCAATTTATAGTAAGAAGGTACATTGCCATCTTGTGCCAATGAAAGTGACTTTTCATTACAACTTACGACTTTTCAATTCATAAGAACTTCCCTTGACTCATCCAAAGTTTGACACCATCCATCCATGACACAATCAGAAGAAACAGTTTCAATATTTCCCAAAGTGGTTTGAAGTTGTTGAGCTCATAAGGTTTGGCGCTCCGATCTGTCCTTGAATTGACAATAGTTTTAAGAGAAGTTGTACTACAGCAAAGAAGTGTTTCAAATATTCTGACACTGACAAAATTTTATAATTTAAACATTTTAATCCAATCATCATACAGATTTTAGCCTAGTATTATAAGAAATTTAGGATTTCCAAAATTAGTCTCAGACAAACTAATCATGGCCAAAGTTGTACAGTTTGAGTAGAGCATAAGAACATCTGTTCTTACCTGTCTAAGAATAAAAGCCACAGCATCTGTAGACTCCCAGTATGAAGCGTGAAACAAGTGAGGCAGTGCTATTGTGGGAAATGTGGTGAGCACATCTGGACAATACAGCACGTAATCTAACCTCTTCGACCCCCACCACCTACTGCATACTGAGAGAGAAAGAGAAGATTGATGTTACACATCACTGAAACACACACACACATGTCCGTATCCGTCAAAGACTCTGACTTCCATGTGGAAATGAATAAAATATAGGAAGAGCCTGAAAGCAGCAGATTCAAGGACATGTGGTGCTCTGGAGACACACCTTGTGAGATGCTAACAGGCTCGCTCGGGGCAGTTCCAGTGCTCTCAGAGCCGAGAGGAACAACTCGATCACTGCCTCTGCGGGACACAATTCCTCCACAGCACTGATCCGCTGCTCCGTCTGCAGACACACCACCCTCTGACACATGTCTGAGCATCGTGTCCACTTTGAGGAGAAAGAAATGAAAGAGAACCTATTTTTTTACAAATGTGAGAAGGCAAATAAATAAATAAATGCAAATATCAATTGAAAATAACCCTGCTGAAAAAAACAGCTTAAACCAGCCTAAGCTGGTCAACCAGCCTGATTTTAGAAAGGTTTTGGCCATTTCCAGGCTGGTTTCCAGCCATTTCCAGCCTGGTCTTAGCTGGTCAGGCTTGAAAATGACCAGCTTAAACCAGCTAAAACCAGCTTGACTAGTCTGGTTTAAGCTGGACATAGCTGGTTTTGGCTGGTCAACTCCCAGCCTGACCAGCTAAGACCAGGCTGGAAATGGTTGGAAACCAGCCTGGAAATGGCCAAAACCCCTCTAAAACCAGGCTGGTTGACCAGCTAAAACCAGCCAACCAGCTGGTTTAAGCTGGATTTTTCAGCAGGGAAGAGTGTGAAGAAAAGGAAAAATTGCATATGAAAAAGTTACGCAATATTATATTATTTATTGTTAAGGGAGATCTTGTTGCTTCAAAAACTTTAATAACAAAACAAAACAGGCATTCTAAACTTGCAGCGATTCACAGATTCACAATCAACACAAACTAAGGAAGCTAAGGACCTATATAAAGGACTTAACAAGAAACAGGTGCACAACATAATCTGTAACTATGGAAACAAACTAGTGAATCATAGAAAACAGTAAGGAAAAACTATTTAATGCAGATGACCTACACTGATTTATTTGCAATAGGTTTTGTGTAGAGTAAAAGCTTATTTTTTAAGAAATGCCTCATGCTAGTTTTCTTTGTTTTGATGCACCACATCAAAACCTTCTCCACCAATCAGGGGTGCATTTCCCAAATAATGACGTAACTCGCAGCTGAACTATCATAGTACAATGCATCATTTGGGAAAAGAACGATGTAGTGATGAGTGTTTTCCAAAACCTGTAGGTTCTCTGTCGCAGATCCATCATTTGAACCACGTTAGTTATAACGTAAAACTCCCATAATGATGCTCTAAACGGGGTGGTAACAACTTCTTTAAAGAAGAACCCCATAGCTTATTTGTGCAAATTATGATGTTTTACACAAACACGCATTTAAAAAAGCAAATTCAATATTAGTTTTGGTAAAAACATGCACTTGTTTTTTATATTAATTGAAATATATGTAAATGGAACATATAGGGCCAATGTTAAATATTTCCTTTACAAGTATTATTGAGTACATTACATATTCTATTCTAAAACTTAAAATCACTTACAAAAGCTATAACGTATTCTAATATCATAAATAAATAAATAAATAATGAGGCTATTTATTCATTCATTTATTCATTTTCTTTTCGGCTTAGTCCCTTTATTAATCCGGGGTCGCCACAGTGGATTGAACCGCCAACTTATTCAGCACGATTTTACGCAATAAATGCCCTTCCAGCCGCAACCCATCTCTGGGAAACATCCACACACACTCATTCACTAAGGACAATTTAGCCTACCCAATTCACCTGTACCGCATGTCTTTGGACTGTGGGGGAAACCGGAGCACCCGGAGGAAACCCACGCGAACGCAGGGAGAACATACAAACTCCACACAGAAACGGCAACTGACCCAGCCGAGGTTCGAACCAGTGACCTTCTTGCTGTGAGGTGACAGCACTACCTACTGCGTCACTGTGTCACCATGAGGCTATTTATTTAAAAAAATGAAATATAGTATTTATTTTTTATTAGGAAATGAAAAAAACCCTACTTTAATAAAAATATTAATAATATTACTGATGATAATAATAATAATAATAATAATAATAATAATAATAATAATAATAATAATAATAATAATAATAATTGTTATTATTTTTATAATTTTTTTAATTATTATTAAGTAGGATATTGTTTATTTATTTTTTCATTTTTGACAGGGTAAAAATCAGGAGAGGAATTAAGTGCAGGTAAAATTATTTATTTCTCAGTGGTCTGCAGAGTAGATAGAAATATAACAAAAAATCCCAGCACAGCTGCTGTAAAAAACTACGGAAAGGCATCAAACCCTGGCAAAAATAAAAATAGAGCGCACAGCGATCCAGAGTCACCAGACAAAAGGGACCAGAAAAATAGAGAAAAAATGATAATACTCAATGAGTCCAGCAGGGGGCGCTCGATGATCCAAATCACCAGTCAATAACGGGCCAAAAAAGAAAAGGCTTAAGTAAAAGACAATACTAAATGCATCCAGCAGGAGGCGCACGGCGGCCCAACCTGGCAGTCAATAAGGGGAAAACACAACGCTGCCGGCGGCCAAAATGAGAGCGTCCAGACGGGATGCAGGGTAACCAGAGAGGGAGCGACGAGATCGCTGGTGGGCGGTATAGCGAGACTGGAGCAGGAAGTGCGGAGGGGTGCGTCTAACCGATAGCAGCAAGAGCGATCTGACGAAAAGGGGGAGAGAAAAAGGTCCAAACCAAAACAAATTAAAATCAAAACTGGCACTGGAGTCTAAATGGTAATGAGACTGGACAGGACAAGAAACCACAGCGTGAAGTAAGCATACACAGACGATCCGGTACAAGACAATGAGAATGAGAAAAATAAATAGGGAGACTAATAAGGATAAGAGTAGAGACAGGTGCGAATGATGAAATGATAATGATCTAATGAGTTAACTGACAGGTGGGTGGAGTTAGACAGCGGAGAAAACAAACACAGATGACCGTGACGACAACATGCAGGTGGCAAACCATGACAGTACACCCTCCCCCCCAAATCCACAATCTACACCTGATCCAGAACATGCCAAGCCGGAATTCAACTCCTCTCCTCAGGACCATAACCCTCCCAGTCCACCAAATACTGGAAACCCCGGCCCCGGCGTATGACGTCCAACAACCTACTGACAGGGTATGCAGGAGAGACATCCGCAAGGGGGGGGGGGGGGGGGGGGGGGGGGGGGCGGGGGAAGAGGTAATGGGCTTAAGACTGGATCTTAACACAGGTTTAACCCTGGATACATGAAAAACAGGGTGTACCCGACAAA
The DNA here is from genome assembly GCA_903798205.1 of Danio tinwini. Lineage (NCBI taxonomy): Eukaryota > Metazoa > Chordata > Actinopteri > Cypriniformes > Danionidae > Danio > Danio tinwini. Next base: position 2,176,109 of record CAIGQZ010032440.1, on the reverse strand, counting down.
GTGTGAGGGGTAACTTGAGCTTAACCGCCACCGGACCCAAGACCTTGTTGATACAGTATTGGCAAATGAACCTGGGTGCCAATTTACGTGAGGCCACCCTGAGAGGCAAATCCTTGGTGGATCACCTTACCTTCTGACCACACACATTAAGGTGGGGATGTCCGATGACGGTCGGCTGCTGCTTTGGTTCGTCTGGAAGTCCAGGCCAAGACCTCCTTAGCCCTCATCGAGGTGCGGCGGCACCATCGGACAAAGGCCAAGACAGACGGAACTGCAGCATCTGGCTACTGTGAAGGAAACAAAGGAGGTTGATAACCTATAGAGCAGAGGAATGGGGACATACCTGTAGATGATACTGGCAGGGAATTGTGGGCGTACTCTACCCATGAGAGCTGTTGGCTCCAGGAACTAGGATAATGGGAGGTCTGGCAGCGGAGGGCTCTTTCGAGACCCTGGTTGGCTCGCTCGCACATATCAAGCAAGCCAACACAAACTGCCTGACATCCGGACCCAGAGAGGGCCACCAAAATCATTGGCGAATGGCAGCCAGTGATCTCCAAATTCTTGGGTGACAAACCAACCTGGATTCATGCCCCCACTGGAGAACCTCAGGGCGCAGCCGGCACAAACAAACGACCCTCCGGACACCCTTCTGGTATCTCAATCCCTTGACCGGCCTTTATTACCCGCTGTTCAATGCCCCAGGAGAGGGACCAAACCACCACTCCCTCAGGGAGGATGGGCTCAACCGGGGTCTTCCCACTTGGGGATCTCAAACAGCCAAGAGAGGGCATCAGGCTTGGTATTCTTGAAGCCTGGCCGGTACGAGAGGACGAAGTTGAATTGACCGAAGAAGAGTGCCCAGCGATCCTGGCGTGCGCTCAGCCTCTTGGCCAAATGGATATACTTGAGGTTCTTATGGTCCGTCCAGACCAAGAAGGGGTGCGCTGCTCCCTCCAGCCAGTGGCGCCACTCACCCAAAGCCAACAGCTCCCTGCTACCAATGTCGTAATTACGTTCTGCTGGGCTCAGGCGATGAGAGAAAAAGACACAAGGACGCACCTTCCCATCTTTGGATGAGCGCTGAGACAGGACCGCGCCTACCCCAACATCAGAGGCATCTACCTCAACAATAAATTGTTGTTCAGGGTCTGGAATAGAAAGAACAGGAGCAGAGATGAAACGGGACAAAAGGACACCAAAGGCCTCCTGAGCTTGTGTATTCCACTTGAACAATACCTTAGTGGAGGTAAGAGCCATTAAGAGTGCAGCGATCTGACTGAAGTTCCTGATGAAACGCCTATAAAAATTGGCAAAACCCAGGAAACGCTGCAGAGCCTTGTGGGTGTTGGAGACTGGCCATTTGGCAACGGCCCTTACCTTATCAGGATAACCTCTGATTCCCTCAGCCGAGATAACGTACCCCAGAAACACAATTGACCTAGTGTGGAACTCGCACTTCTCCGCCTTAACAAAGAGTTGATTCTCTAGTAACCGTTGGAGGACCTGACGAAGACCATGGTATTCCACCAGGACCTTAGTTAACTCAGCTGTCTCCACCTGCAACAGAACACAACGAACCAGGAGACAAGGCAGAACCCAAACAAGATGCAAGACAAGACTTCAAGCCAACACAGAATTTCAGGACCAATCAATGTGAGGATTGTGCTGTGCCAGCCAGGGATGTCCCAGGACTACAGGAAACCCCGGTGAATACAGCTCAATGACCTCACAATGATTGCCAGACACGACAAGACTTACAAAGGGTGTGATGTGGGTGATGGTGGAGATGGGCTAACCAGCTAACGACCAGACAGAGATGGGAGAAGGGAGAGGAATGGCGGGAATACCCCACTGTTTGGTGGTGGCACGGTCAAGGAAATTACCCTCGGCCACGGAATCAAGCAGGGCAGAAGTGGAATTAAGGGATTCTTCATGTTGGATGGTGATGGGCAACAAGGTGCGAGAGCGGGGGGAATTCAGACAGGGAGAAGCGCCCACCAGGATCCCCCGGTTTACTGATGGGCCTTGGCTTTTAAAAGGCACTTGATGGCAAAATGCCCTGGTTTGCCACAGTACAGGCACAGGCCACGGGCAAGGCGGTCTTTCTTCTTGATGAGTGAGGTGCATACATACCATCTGCATGGGCTCAGGTTCAGACAGATAAGGAGTAGAAGAGCTGGCTTGTTAGAGAGAGATGTCGTTAAACCTACAGAAGAAGGACGAATTGCCTCTGGCGGCGACTGCGGAGGCGCCCCTTCACACGGAGAGCCAAGTTAATAAGAGTCTCAAGGTGATGGGGAAGCTCATGAGAAGCAATCTCATCCTGGATCTCCTCATTAAGACCCTCAAAAAATCTGGAACGTAGAGCCCCTTCGTTCCAATCACAGGAGGCAGCTAAAGTTCTAAACTGGATCGCAAAGTCTGTGACGGAGCGGCCCTCCTAGGATAGTCGTGCAAAGCGGGCAGCCGCCTCATCCCCCTGCACATACCGGTCAAAGAGTTGGATCATCTCCTCCCTGAAGTCCTCAAAAAAATGGCAAAAGGGTGCCCTGGCATCCCAGACTGCAGTGCCCCACTCACGTGCTCTCCCAGTGAGCAGAGTCAGGACATATGCCACTCTGGATGCCTCAGAGGCATAGCGGCGGGGCTGCAGGGCAAAAACTAGAGAACACTGTGATAAGAAGGCCCGGCAGGAGTTGGGGTCCCCATCGTAGGGTAGGGAATTGTTAGCATGGGGCTCTGGCTCATGGTGGGGTGTTGTGTGGGGAGAAGAAGCTTGCCTGGGTGATTTGGCGTTGTGCTGGAGTTCCTCAATTCGGGCATTGAGCTTGACCACCTGTGCAGTGAGCATGTCGAGCTGTCAAAACAATGCCATGTGCCACGAGAAAACAAACACAGATGACCGTGACGACAACATGCAGGTGACAAACCATGACAATTTCTGAAAAATCTACTTTTACAGTTTGATACATGCAAACCACTGCAGAAATGTTCTATCCAACAGGCCCATGTCATATACAGTACAGAAACTTAATAAATAACCCACTACACATTAAAAGCATTAACATATGCTATGTTTTTTGTTTTCACAAGCTTTGGAGACGTAACATAAATTCCACTTTTAAATAATAGGTCACCTATAGCTTTCGTCATGAGCCACGGCTGTGTTCAAAGTCATCAATGTTTTCAAAGTGCACTACGAAGGGAGTGTAATCGTAAACATGAAGATTGCTAAAACTGAACTGTAAAAATACTTTGAAAGCAAATTACACCTAAGAGAGATGACTTTAATGCTTTTTTATTTTTTTTAATATGTTATTTTTTTTAATATGTTAGAATGTTCTAAATGAATAGGGCATGGGGGGATAACTAGGAATAGAACACAGCCAGGAACTATGTTTCTAACTACAGCTCCAAAGGTGTAGTTGCAAGCATAGAAATTTGCAATGCAGTTTGCGAAACAGTGGATTTGGGAAACGTCAAATCAACAAACTATGTTTGTAACTACAGAACTTGCGACCTTAGTTGGCTAACGATGGTTTTCGGAAATGCACCCCAGATTGGCACTATTGTTCACATGAATGGAGCTGCTAAAGTTACAGTAAACAGCACTTGGAGGTGCTCAAGCGCAAAACTATCAATGCAAGTGCACATTGAAGAAGATGCCCAGAGGCGATATGAACGTGGAGCTGCTTATTGCACTGGTGAACAATAATCATTTCTTCCATCTATGTTTGTTCGAATCACCAGTAACTTTAAAAACAAGCGTGTCAACTTAGTCTCCTTCTTCTGTGTTACAAGCGGGTGTCAAAAGCTTAAAGTTGTGTAGCACGATCTACCATTAGGGAGTAATTTTGCATACTCTTCTACACGACACCAATGAAAATCGATTGGGTTTGAATCCGGAAAAATGTCTAGAAAAACGCTGATGATAAATGCGAACGAAAAACGTGCCGCTGTGTAAGAGCCTTAAGGCATAAGCAAACTAAGCAGCTTAGTGCCCCAACGTCATCAGGGGGGTCCCCAAGAGTATATTAAATGATTTTTAAAAATTTTATTTTATACATATTTCATTAATGGATAATGGTGATTATACAAAATGCATTGTTAAATACAAAATAAATACAATATTATGTTAATGTGGACCATTGTCTTAACGCTTTCTTGTACAACTCGCAAAGTACCGTGTAAGTACAGTCAAATAAAGGTGCACTTTTCTGTAAGTATAATATAAGTATAAAGAACGTATGTGTAGGTATGAGGGAACAAACTGTAATGCTTGGGTAATAGGGTGGTGCAAGGGTGGTGACAACCTAATGCAATACATTAATAACAGTACCCTTATTCAGTGCTTGGGTTTTATATGGGGTGTTTGGTAAATACAAGGGTGAAATTATAAAACCTTATTGTATAATTTATGTATTTCAAATCTGCAATTCAATATAAATATATATTTCCATACACTACTTACCTTAGTGAGTACTATTATTAATGTACTTACCCATAATTCTTTATACAGTATGTATAAAATACATAAAGAAAAGTACACCATGAATTGAAAATACCTACTCGGTTCTTTGTGTGTTGAACATCTTATTGTTACCCTCTTATTACCCAAACATTATGGTCTGTTCCTTTGCAATTTATAGAAAAGTACACTGTATACTTACGCGGTACTTTGCATGTTGCATATATGGTTTTTACTCCCTTATTACCCAAGCATTACAGATTGTTCCCTCATACCTACACACACCTTCTTTATACCTATATTATACTTACAAAAAAGTACACCATTATTTCACTGTACTTACTTGGTACTTTGCGGGTTGTAAAAGAAAGCATTACCCAATACATTTAAGGCTGATGTATATTTTTGCGTCAATCGATCGGTGTGACCCACAGTGCCTGCTTGCACGTAGCTGTGCATTTATACTTCTGCGTGCTGTTTGTGTTGCTTCCGAAACACTTCTGATAAGCTAGCTGACAGTAGGTTATGTTATGTTCTTTTGTATCAAATTTCTTTGTGGGTGTTTTGTTTTTTCTGAATGCTACCTTAATGTACAAGTAGCTAAAACTATAATATATAATAATAGTTGATACACGACACTTGTAGACACTCGCTCCATCAGGCTTGCAGTTCTCAGCACTTGGCACAGCTACCAAGCTGACCAATCACTGAGCTTGCGCTACATGGCGTTGCGACGTAGAGTTGCATTTTTATGAGAGGTGCGGTTCAGCATTGGTGACAGCCACGGTGAGGGCTATGCGACCGTGCAAAGGCTACCTTGAGTGCATTTCAAGGAAAATGAGGACAAGGAGGATCAAAATGCAGTTTATGCAGAGCATAATTAATATTTTGTTTAAAGTCTGCATAAAGCAGAAGTTGCTGAGACTTTTATTTCAGTATGTTGATGTACTTCCAACTGAAACTGAATATTGAATAGGGAGCGAAACTTTTTTTTGCACATCCCTCATAGCAAACTGATGGTAAAAGATGCATCCCAGCAGACACACAACATCATAAGACGTCAATATTAGGTTAGATTTAGATCACCAGAATCTAAGGACAATGTTATTTTGACGTCCAATAACGATGTGAAATGACATTGATATTTTGTTGATTGTGAAGAGGTAAGCATGATCAAACGGCCAATTAGGGGGGAGCCATGGCGGCTAGTCAGCGGGTCAATAGGAAACAATGATTAACACCTGTTTGTTCTAGTGATTGGGCCAGAGAGACACCCTTCTTAAGGAGAGGTGAAGAAGCAGTCTGAGGAAGAGAGCAAGCAAACACACACCCAGCTACATACATTTTGTGCCATTATTAAAATAAAACCCTTACTTACCTTATGTCGCCATCCCTGTCTTTTTCTTCCCACAACAATAACAAACTTTTCTACAGTAGTGACGAAACCTGGGACGGAGAAGAAGCCTCAGTGCCAGAATGACCACTCCGTCAAGGCTGCCATTTGCGGAAGCCATTCAGGCCCTCACAGTTTTCCACTGACAACAACATGACATGCTGGTGAAACTAAAGAAGGTACAAGATCAACGTTTCTAGGTGGAGGACCACAAGCAAATACGGAGTCTGCTGACCGGCCCACTCTGACATCTGCCGCCCACCCTCCCATTACCTTTAGCAACTGGCGTCCAGGGACGACCCAGAAACGTTCCTGGGTCTCTTTAAGAAGATGGAGGAGGCGTGTGGCTGGCCACGGGCTGAGTGGTCGGCTGAGTTATCCCGCTGTTGTCAGGCGAAGCCCAACTCACCACACAACACTTACCGACCCAGAATCTCCTGGAGTATAATGACCTGATGTGAGCCATTCTTCAGCAGGTCAGCCGCAACCCGGAGGAGCAACGCTAGCTCTTCCGCTCGATGGAATGGATGGAAAGCGGCCGGTCCTTTGTCTTCGCCCAGCAGCTCCGTGATGCCTGTCGCAGATGGCTAATACATGATGGCTGGACTGTCACCCAGATCATGGATGCTGTGGTGCTGGAGCAGTTCATTGCCTGCCTCCCCTCCCAAACATCAGGGTGGGTCCAGTACCACCGGCCCGAGAAACTGGAAACGGCCATTCGGCTGGTGGAGGATGACCTGGTGGCGAGGTCCAGGGTTGCCGATATAACCACTCTCTCTTCTCCCCCACTTTCTCTGTCTCTCTCTCTCCCCCATCCTGTTCCCAGGCCCAGAGTGTGGAGACTGCCCACACCAACACCCAGACGGCGGTGCACTGAGGCGGATCTGCAGCAGATTCCACTGAAGGGAGGCGACTCTCAGGACGGAGGTTGCTTCTCAGACAGCAACATTTCTCTCTCCAGTTCAATCAGTTAATCCTGCTGGTCCTGGGGGCATAGTGGGAAGGTCTGGGCCGATACATTGGCACCACGAGGCGAGGATGATGCACTAAAAAGATACTCTGTTAAGGAAGTGAGTGTGTTGATCCGTATCCCCTCCGCATCAACCGTCACCCCCGGTCGCGACGGCCTATACCGGATACCTGTGTGTATATAAGGGGGTACATACCAAGCCTTGGTGGATTCAGGGTGTAACCAGACCAAGGCCTGCTTCAAGACCCGGCATTGGATACAAGCTGCACGTATGGGTGAGGTGTGTGCATGGTGATGTAATTTACTACCTGCTAACAGCTATATATATTCAATTCAGGGGTAAAAAGCATTGCGTCGAGGTAGAGGTTAGCCCGCACCTCAAACACCCGCTAATTCTGGAAACCAATTGGCCTGCATTTAAAAGATTATTAGGGGTCTTATGTGCGAGTGTTTCTTGGAAAAAGAAATCGGCAGAGACGGGGTGGGTCGCTCAGCTGGGGGAAGCCCAAGCGGTGACGTCACACGCTGACTCAAGGGGAGAGCTGTGAATTTCTCAGTACAAAGACTTTCCCCTGGAACAGTCGCACGATGACATGCTGAGACATGCACTTGAAAGTGTGCAGGTCATTGATGTGCAAAACCTATCAATATTTTGCCATTATTAATTACAGGGTGTATCAAAAGAATATACAACCCAATTATTAGTACCAAAGAGCCATCAGGCGCCTCATTCTAATCCTTTGGCTGGACATTTCGGTCAGGCGGCCACGCTAAATCGCCTCATGGCCTGATTTTTTTGGGCTGGGCATTCACGGGCAGCAGATGGTGCGTAGCATGCCGTGAATGTCAGCTGGTAAACCCATCGGCCACCCTAAATGCGCCATTGTGCCCGCTACAAATAATGGAGATCCCCTTCGAGAGAATTGGTATGGATCTCACTGGGCCATTAGACCAATTCCCGCACACAGGCAGCGGTTTGCATTAGATCAAGTGGATTATGCAACCCAGTACCCGGAAGCAGTAGCTCTCCATAACATCTCGGCAAAGAGTGTTGCGGAAGCTCTGTTTTGTATAATCTCCCGAGTGGGAATCCCCAAAGAGATTCACACTGACCAAGGCACCGCGTCCTGCGTTTCAGCATCTGATGGACACAATACTTGGCCCTCACTCAGCATATGCCGCTGCTTATTTAGATGACATCATCATTTATTAGTAATGATTGGTAGCGCATATGCAACATCTGGGGGAGGTATTATCAGCGCTGAGACGGGCCGGGCTTACAGCCAATCCGAAAAAGTACACAATTGGGTGAATGGAGGTAAGGTATCTGGGCTTCCACTTGGATCACGAGCAGGTGCAGCCCCAAATTGATAAGACTGCAGCTATTGCAACCTGTCCAGAAGACCAAAAAGGAGGTAAAGTTTTTGGGACTGGCGGGATATTATAGGCATTTTGTTCCTAATTATTCGGCTCTCGTCAGCTCATTGATTCATTTCACTAAAAAGGAGGGACCAGAAACCATCCAATGGTCGAAACAGTGCCAACAGGCCTTCACCAAGGCAAAATCTATACTTTGCAGGGGGCCGCTATTGCACGCTTCTGACATTTTGACACACACTCTCCCCTTTATTTTACAGACGGATGCATCCAATCGGGGCCTGGGGGCGATTCTGTCCCAGAAGGCAGGAGTGGATGAGCCAGTGCTGTACATTAGCTGCAAACTCAGCAAGAGTGAGGCTAAGTACAGTACGGTGGGCCTTTCTCACTTTTCACTAATACCTCCTCGGTAGAAAACTCGTCCTCTGTTCGGATCATGCTACTCTCCAGTGGCTCCACCGCATGAAAGATATCAATATGCAGATCACCTGTTGGTATCTGCCGTTATAGCCTTTTAAATTCAAGGTGGTCCACAGGCCGGGTGGACAGATGGCTGTAGCTGACTTCATCTTCAGGGTGAGAGGGTGAAGGGCTGCAGTCCGGATGGCTCCCTGGCTTGAGGCGGGCAGTGAGGGTATGTGGACAGTTAAGCATAATCGAACGGCCAATTAAGGGGAGAGCAGGCACTGAGCCCGGCAGCTAGTCAGCGGGTCAATCAGAAACAATGAATAACAACTGTTTGTTCTAGTGATTGGGAGGGACACCCTTCTTAAGGAGAGGAGAAGGAGCCGTTGGGAGAAGAGAGAGCAAGCACACACACTCAGTTGTGTGTGATGTTACTTACCTTATATCGCTTTCCTTGTCTTCTTCCTCTTTCCACAACAATAACGAACTTTGCTACATTGATTTTAGGTTGTGTCGGAAAGTGACCAAAATCCAACGTTGAGCCAACATCTTAAACCAAGATCATATTGACGTCAAATACTGACATTTATTCATCAGGTATGGCAACCAACATCCAACAGCTGATAGACTTCATATTGGTATAATCAACACAACATCAAGCTGTAACATCATTAGACATTGATATTTTGTTGTTTTTAGGTTGCGTTGGGAAGTGCCCAAAATGCAACGTCTGTCCGACACTGGACACTGACATCGGCCTGACGTTGGTTTCTGATGTCAGCCTGATTTTCTATTCCAAACAAAATGCAACATCCCACTACCAGTGCTTAATTTAAGCCAGATCTTGCCGTATCCTGTTCCGGGAAATGTCAGATATTCGTGTTTTGCGTTCCGGTATTTATTTTAACTGACTTGGCAATAACTTTTGCATGGTGAATACCTGCAAGTGTGTGTGAGAGAAAAAGAGAGAATGTGAATGAGTCCGAGTGAAAAACAGCAAGTAAAGCTGTGTGGATTATGTGCACGCACTCAATGTAGTCACTTTCGACCAATCAGCTTTCTTACGTTTACAATCATTGGTTGTTGATTATTGTTCCGCATGCAGTGAGCGGCAAAAATAAATAATGGCATAGTAGCCTACCTAAATAATATTTGTACTGTATTTTCAAAATGCCAGAGGCAGTCAAGCATACAATGAGTCTGATTAAAAGAGATCTCGAGAAGATGAAACTGTGCCCATGGACCAGGATAGCGGGAGACAGAAGCAAAGTGATCTCAAGTCAGCCAGATTACATGATGGAAGAAGTAACTGTGGGCTCCTCTTGAACATTTTCGCTTGGCACATAATAGTGAAGTGAACTGAATGTCAGGGTTGTTAGTAAACTGAATAATTATGTTTCATACAATTTATGTTTGTGGCTACATGTTTGTTTGTTTTTTTTTACCCATGGTTGACCCATAATGTTATATTGCACAAAATAATTAAAGACCATTCAGAAATTTGAGGCTTTTTTTTTCACTATAACTGCTTTGTAACATCATGTTCCGGGAAAACTGAAATTGTGTGGCGGACGTCAATCACAGTAACTTTTATTTCCTGCTTTTGTTCTGGAAATGATCCATTTACAAATTAAGCACTGCCCATGACGTTGGGGTACAACATCTACCTGACGTCATGTTGACATCCTGTGCCTGCTGGGATGTTTGAGAATATTATGGCTGAAGCGGTAAAACTGACATCAACAATTCTAAATGCTGAAGCAGATGGTCAGACTTAGATTAAAGATTATACTTTCAGTGGATAAACTTACTGATAAATTGTTCACCTAAGAATAACAATGTGCACTAGCAAAATAAACATTGTAAATTTAGATTCCACACAGACTTTAACAATTAACTGCCATATTAAGCCTTTCCACATACAGTAGAGCGTCTTATTGATGCTTGAAAATCTGAAAACATTCTCCAAATTTTCAGGAGCATTTAAAAAGTTCTGCTAGCATCCATGAATGAAAGCTAAATCAGCCTCTGTGAAGCAAAGCTGCATTTTCATGGCACTTAAATGTATAATAATGGCGTGAAAGGATTTTATTTGATTTCTCGGCAAGCCCAGCAGCTGCTCCATGGGTGTTTGCTCTCTCCTGACATACAGAAACTGCTCTGCATTAAAACCCTGTGTTCAGCTGGACCTGACCTCAGCTTCAAAGAATAATGGGACTTATTTGAGCACATGTTCTGATGCTAAATACTGAATACCACAAAATACTGACGATCTTTAAGAGCTCTGGTATTAACAATGGCAAGGTCGTAAGTTCAATTTTAGATCACTGATAAAACATATGCTTTAAGTGCTCTGTACGTCACTTTGTATAAAAGGATGCTAAAAGTTTCAACTGATCAATATGATTTTATTCAATGTGTGAAAAGGCTAAAAATAAATTGTCTCTGTCTAATCACTAGAACGTGTTTCAGAAGTTCAGAAAACTGTATATAAATCAGAGACCACGCATGAACTCTTGGATTTAAGAAAAAGTTAGAAATTGAGGTTAGTGTCATCCAGATGTTTCAAGGACATTCATTTTCCAGATAGAAGAAAGAAGGTTTAAAAGTGCAATATTCCCCAGTGTAAAGCCCACTTAATGTGTAATATATATTCATAAGGTATCTGAATAAAGCAGAAGGTAACAATTTCCAGTTTTTAGTCCATTAGAAGGCATGCATAATTTAACTAGTGAAAAAGTCATACTATAAGTGTCATACTATGATGCTATGCAACACTAAAAAAAAAAAAAATCTTCAAGCGTTACTTCATCCAATTAAAAATGTATCTTTCATTTCAGTTTGTTATTTGTTTTATTTTTCAAGTAATATGTTTTACGTTTGAAACATAGTTGAATAATAATAAATGTTTTTGATTAAGAGCTCAGCTAAGAAATATTTATTTTGACCATTGTAAATTTTTAAGGTTACTCGCACAGGCCAGTGCATGCATATTAAACAGAAGCTCAATATGCTTTGTACTTTCATAGGCTTAAAAAAAATATGGTAACACTTTATAATGATAACACTATGTAAATAATAAATAACACTATGAATCATGTACTAAGCATTAGCATCTAGTGAATTCATTATTTGTTAAGCATTACCTCTATATTAATTAGCGTTAGTAAGCAGCTTATAACTGCAGCTACAAATGCTGTAATATCAACTTATAACCACATTTATAATGTGTCTAATAGTTGTTAATGATTTATTTTTCATTACTAAATTAAGTATTGTATTATTTACAAACCATTCGTATTTAAGAATAGCTGGTGGTTTTTAAGATAATTCAGAATAAGTTAGTAAATGATTAATAAACTATTCAAATCAACTATTACATATCTTATTATTCAGGCATATAGTAATGGTTATTATGTATGTTAATAAATGCTTTATTAAGTCAACTTTATCCACGTTTGTGACCTAATCTAAAGTGAAGACTATTTATGCTTTATAAATCCCTTATAAATGACAATTAAAGGCTTAGTATCAAATAAACAATAATCTTTGCAATCTTACCTAAAAAATAAAATTACTGTAAAGTTTAACCATTGCAGAAGTGTCAAAATAAAATTGGATAAACAACAACAATATAATAATTTAACAATATAATAAGATGCAATGTTTAAACTTCCCAGTAATTTTATTAACCTTATTTTAAATAAGATTTATTTTTCATTTGAAGTACAGTTTTATTTGTGTATTTTCAAACAAATAGGAATAAATAATGTTGTTTATTTTCTTATAAATAATGTATAATATCCTGTTTAGAATTTAACTGACCCTTTAATTGTCATTTATAAGGGATTTATAAAGTATAAATAGTCCTCACTTTAGATTAGGTCACAAAACTGGATAAAATTGAGTTAATAAAGCATTTATTAACATACAAATGAACTATTAATATATGCCTGAATAATAAAAATTATAAATGTTAATTTGAATAGTTTATTAATCATTTATTTACTCATTCTGCATGATCTTCAAAAACAACCAACTATGCTTAAATAACTAGTTTGTAAATACTGCAATATTTAATTTAGTAAAGAAAAATAAATCATTAATGAAGTAGGAAAGTACAGCTATTAAGCACATTATTAATATGGAATACAGCCACAAGAGTACAAAATAGCCACACGAGTCAGGAGAAAAGCATTTGTAGCAACAGTTATAAACTGCTTACAAACATTTGTTAATGTAGAGTTAATTCTTAACAGATAATGATTTCACTATTTGCTAATGCTTAATAAATGGTTTGTAGTGTGTAGTTATTATAAAGTTTTATAATTATAATTATAAAGTGTTACCAAAAATATTATTTAAGGCAAAAGATTTATTTTTCAGTGGCTCAAGTGATTAAATTTAGATGTGAAACCATTACCCTAAATCTTTTTAATTGGATAAACAAACATTTTATGGCAATTGTTGTTTTGATTAAAGCTATATCTTCTTGTTTAGAACAAAAAGATAATTCGAATTAATTGACTTCAATAAGACAAATATGATTTGTACAAGATTATATAAAATTGTTCTCATGGAGATAGAAAATATTGTTTAAGGCAAATTATTTATTTTTCATTGGCTCAAGTGATCAAATTTAGATGTGAACCATTACCCAATATTTTTTAATATGAATAAAAGTTTTTTTTTCTAGTGAATATATTTTTTAAAATATAGTTTGTAAGGACAGTACAAAATTATCAAATCTCTTTATTTTATGTAATTATTTTAATGTCCTTTTTTATGAAATGACCAAGACTTAAAATCTTTAATAATTAATTTCAGATTAAAGCATGGCTGTAATTATTTCTTGAACACTGCAAGAGTAAAGGATTTTAACTGAATTCAAGAAATAAAGACATACCATAGCAAAATCATTTTAAAGTTGATTTATTTTGCACTAATATTTCTATTTTAAAAGTACAAATAAGATTTGAATGTATGTAAATTATGTTGAAAATGCCAGATGAAAATGTGTTTATTGTATTATCACTGTTATTAAATAAATTAAACACATAAACGATTATATATCACATAACTTTAATGTTTTCACATCAAAATGTTATCATTTCACAAAACTCTAAGTAGTTTGTATCACAAGATATTACTTAGGAGTGTATTTCTATTAAATATATCCTCACACTGTTTCACTTTAAAAAAATAAAATAAATACAATTAAATAAAATTGAAGCATTGAACATGAACTCAAATTTGGTATCTGTAAGCAGTAATGCTCCACCTCCTTTAACCTGATTGGTTCTTTGTTGGGTTATAATCGTATTATGTAATACATTACGTAGGATTCTTTCAACATCTATGCACTGAATCCACCAAGTTTCTGTCTCCTCAAACGTTCTATAGACTACACAGCCTTGACTTAAGTTAAAATAAATCTAAGCACATTGTTTTCTTTATTTGCATGTTTAAAAATATCCACATTGTGAGCACAAAATGAAGTAGATAAGCAAACAAAATCCTCACAAAACACAAGGGAGATAGCTAGAGAAGATGGAGCATGACCACTTAACATAATCAATATTGGACAAGAACCTGAAGAAAGCACAGGGGAACGTAATCAGGGTGAAACAGAATAGGTGTATACTGTACTAACTGGCAATCAAGGAGACTGGCAAACTAGACAAGCAAATGGGAATATACAGAATAAAACCAAAACACACTGGCTGCTTTGTTTACATGGACTCGTCTTTAATCAGTCTGAGTGAAATCATTCTGATTGTTTCTTTTAAACAGTGCTTACATGAACACTAAAAGTGATTGGGTTGATGTTCGCATGTGTATTTGTTAATTTGTAAAAAAAAATAAAAATAATAAAAAATAATTTGATCCTCTAAAATAGGCAAACCTATTAATGTTTTTTAGTATTTATCTTTCCATTCCTCATGCTTTTTCCTTTGTTTTTAAAAGCATAATATTCTGTGTTTAAAGGTGGACTGTCCATATTATCAAATTGTAAAAATGCACCGTCCCACAAACGAAAACATTGCAGCTCATTCTGGGTCATGGGTCATACGCCATTTCAGCAGTTTGCCATCATTGCACATTCTAGATTTAGTTTTGTATCTGATTGATTACTGTTTTCTCAATTGGAAATGTAATGAAGATACCCTAGGTACATAAAATGTACATTAACTTGATAGTGTTACTTTTTGATTACTTTTCTTCATTTATAATGATTGTTATTTTAATCTTTTCCAAATATTTAAAGCTGACTGCGAGTTAACCTTAATGTAGTGCTAAACACAGATCACTGTGAGACTTTTAAAATGTTTAATAAGTATAATTTTATGAAGTACAGTCAATATAATCAGACTTTTGTATCCTTTTTTACTTCGAGTCACTCTGAAGTAAGGTACAAAAAAATTACAAGAAATTCTAATAATCATAAGACCAAGACACTCGAAAAGTAATTGAAAACATTTTCAATAAAAAAGCTTTTTTTACATTTGCACTGACCTTTCATGTGCCTTGGACTTATGATTTTTTTTTGTTTGTTTATCTTTATGAATCCCTCATCTAAAGAGCACCGACACATCAATTACCCCTATAGCACTTTTTTTTCTGGAATTACATTCTAAAGAAATTTTTTATAGCTACAAACACAAAAAATAAATCAACAGGTTCTTGTAGTAGATAAGGTGTTACTTAGCACTGCTAAGTTTGT
The DNA here is from genome assembly GCA_903798205.1 of Danio tinwini. NCBI lineage: Eukaryota > Metazoa > Chordata > Actinopteri > Cypriniformes > Danionidae > Danio > Danio tinwini. The sequence goes on along the minus strand of CAIGQZ010032440.1, from coordinate 2,160,769 downwards.
CTTTGGCTCATAATTTTATAAACCAATTCTAGTTCCATATAGTGAAAATAGTTCTTTAGTGGTTTGTTGGGGTGGTTAAGGTGGTTAGGTAAGGGTATAGCACCATTCTTAAAGATATAGATGCTGTTTAGCGCTTAAAGGGCACCTATTTTACCCCTTTTTTAAGATGTGATGTTAATATTATGGTTCTTCTGAGTGTGCCAGTTTAGGTTCAGGTTAAAACACAATTCTGATTTTTTTTATTATGATGTGTTAAAAAAGTGTCATTTTGGGGGCGTGCACACAGTTTGCTGTTTTAGGGGCGTGTTGCTTCACATGAAAATTAGTTTCGACTTCCCGCCCAACTTAACAAGGGGGCGGAGCCAAGAGCTCCCCCGCTTTGTGTATTGCAATAGACAGGCAGACAGAGAGAAGCAACATGAGTGAGAGGACCAGCATTCCGCCGTACATGTAGGACTCAGACACAGACCAAGCAGAGAGTACAAAATCATTTGTGTTTTTGTATAGTTTTAGATAGCCAACTGTGTGCTAGTTTAAAGCTCCGAACTTGTAGCCTACACCAAGACTAATAAAGCACAGTGAATTAACTGTGACTGAAGGGCATCACACACCGGATGCACCGCGACACGGCGCGCACATGACAGTTGAAAGTATCGCACAGTTGCAGCGCCGGTGTGTCACCCGATAGAAACTTATTAGATTAGATTAGATTAGATTCAACTTTATTGTCATCACACATGTACAAGTACAAGGAAACGAAATGCAGTTTAGGTCTAACCAGGAGTGCAATAGCAGCAAGTGCAGGATACAGGTATTAGTTATAAAGTGCAGTTATAGAAAAACTATGGTGATATTTACAAATGGATGTACTATCAACATTATATACAGGTTGTGTTAGCTATGAACAGAGATTTACAATAGATGGATAAATGTACAGGTTGCTATTAATAATCAGAAGTGTGCAGATAGATAAACATAATTACAAATGTATATGTACAGTGGGTGTGTACATAATTTACAAATGTACATGTGCAGTAGGTGTGTACAGTTCAAATAAATGAGTCAGTGCAATGAATATGTGCAATTTTTAAATGTGCAAATGTTAAGTAGTGCAGTGATTATGAGGAGTCTGAGTTATGAGGAGAGGAGAGTGGGGTGTGTATTAGGGAGGCAAAAAGTCAGTGGGGAGCAGAGTTCAAAAGGGAGACAGCTCTGGGGAAGAAGCTGTTCTTTAGTCTGCTGGTTTTTGTCCGGGGGAGCCTGAAGCGCCTGCCAGAAGGCAGGAGAGAAAACAGTCTGTGAGCAGGGTGAGAGGAATCTTTAAGAATACTGCGTGCTCGGCGCAGACAGTGTTTCCTCTGGATGTCCTCTATTGCTGGCAGTGTGGTCCCTGTGATGCGTTGGGCAGTTTTCACCACCCGCTGCAGTGCCTTACACTCCGCAACAGAGCAGCTTCCATACCAGACTGTGACACAGTTCGTCAGGATGCTTTCTATTGTGCAGCGGTAGAAGTTCACCAAGACGGCTGATGACAGCTGGTTCTTCTTAAGTTGCCTTAAGAAAAATAGGCGCTGGTGAGCCTTCTTGACCAGGCTGGAGGTGTTGGTGGTCCAGGAAAGGTCCTTGGAGATGTGGGTCCCCAGGAACTTGAAGGATGATACAGGCTCGACGGCCATCCCATTGATGTGGATGGGATCATGTGAGCCTGTTCGTCCCTTCCTGAAGTCCACAATGAGCTCCTTGGTCTTGTCGGTGTTAAGGAGCAGATTATTGTTGGTGCACCACGTGGCCAGATGCTGTATCTCCTCCCTGTAGGCAGTCTCATCATTGTTGCTGATTAGACCAATCACTGTGGTGTCATCTGCAAATTTGATGATGGCGTTGGATCTGTTCACAGGCCTACAGTCGATGGTGAAAAGGGAGTAGAGGAAGGGGCTCAACACACAGTCCTGTGGTACACCAGTGTTGAGTGTGACGGTGGTGGAGCAAATGTGGTCTGATCTAACATTCTGAGGTCTGTTAGTCAGAAAGTCCATAACCCAGTTACAGAGAGACGTGTCTATATCCAGGTCTCTAAGTTTGATCATTAACTTAGAGGGTATGACAGTGTTGAATGCTGAGCTGAAGTCAACAAACAGCATTCGTGCGTATGTGTTTTTATTGTCCAGGTGTGTGAGTACAGAGTGCAGCGCTATGGAGACTGCATCTTCTGTGCTCCTGTTGCCACGGTAGGCAAACTGATGTGGGTCCAGTGTGGATGGCAGAGAGTCTTTCAGATGTGCCAGGACCAACCGCTCGAAGCACTTCATGATGATGGGTGTGAGTGCTACCGGGCGGTAGTCATTCAGGCATGTTGGGCTGGAGTGTTTCGGCACTGGCACAATAGAGGTGGTTGGAGCATGTTGGCACAGCTGCTAGGTTAAGGGACAGGTTGAAAATGTCTGTGAATACCCCAGCGAGCTGTTCTGCACATGCTTTGAGGACACGCCCAGGAATACGGTCTGGTCCAGCAGCCTTACGCACATTGATCCGACTCAGTGCGGTGTAGACTTCTGAGGAGGTGAGTGTAATGGGTGAGTGGTCAGTTGAGGAAGTGATCCTGATGCAGGGTTCATTATTGTCTCTTTCAAAGCGGGCATAAAAGTCATTAAGCTCGTTCAGGAAGGAGACATTTGTGGCTGTGGGTGTGGAATGGCTGTGTTTGTAGTTGCTGATGGCCTGTATGCCCTGCCACATGCGCCGAGGATCAGAGTTGGAAAAGTGCTCCTCTAGCTTTAGCTTGTAGCAGTGCTTGGCCTTTTTGATGCCCCTCTTCAGATTAGCCCTGGAAGTGCTGTAGGCCTGTGCATCCCCTGATCTGAAGGCAGTGTTGCGTGCCTTCAGCAGGAGGCGCACCTCCTTGTTCATCCATGGCTTTTGATTTGGGTATGTGGTGATCTGTTTCTGGGTTGTTACACTGTCAATGGTGGTGTTGATGTATTCCAGAACATAGGCTTCAGCCATGTTTGTGTATACCTGGTCCAAAGTCTTGTTTCCCCGTGTGTGACAGAAAATGTTTTGATGGAATTTGGGGAGCACTGTCTTTAAGTTTGAGTGATTAAAATCCCCCGCAACAATAAAAGCAGCCTCCGGGTGAGCAGTCTGTTGTTTGCTGATGGCTGCATGAAGTTCATTCATAGCAAGCTTTGCATCAGCATCGGGTGGAATATAAGCAGCGATTATAAAGGTGGAGGTGAACTCCCGTGGCAGATAAAACGGTCTGCATTTGACCATCAGAAATTCCAGGTTAACAGAGCAATGTCTCCCAACGATGACAGAGTTTGTGCACCACGCTTTGTTAATATAAATGCATAATCCTCCGCCTCGGGTCTTACCGGAGTCATCCGCTGCTCTGTCTGCTCGGAATGTTTGATGCTCAGTTAAAGATACAGCGTTGTCTGGTATCCCGCTGTTTAGCCATGTTTTTGTGAAAATCATGACATTACAGTTCCATAATCTTTTGCTGTGGTTGATGCGCAGTCTAATCTCATCCATTTTGTTCACCAGGGACCGTACATTGGCGAGGAAGATGCTGGGTAAAGAGAGTCGGTGTGGTGTTAGCTTTAGCTTAGCTCTTAGCCCGCCGCGCTTCCCCCGCTTTTGTTTACGTTCGCATCGCCGTCTCCGAGCACTTCCGCCCGGCCGGACAGAGCGCTCAGCCTCGGGTGTCCTGGCGATCTCTGGGATGAGTCGTAGATTGCTGATAAAACTGTCCGAAATGCACAAACCAATATCCAAGATCTCCTGTCGGGTGTACGATGTAAAGGCATTACTGTTCTGCACGAACAGACCCGAAATGAGCAGGAAAAATACTGCAAAATTGCAGAAACTGGAGAGACGCCAAACCTCGCGATGTGTACACGCCGACATCTTGGTCTTATGTTTATAATAAACTTATGTTTATAATTCAAAAATGCATGCCGCTGCGTGGCGCGACGCTGTGTGTCGCAGAGCGGCGCTTCTGGTGTACGACCTGCTTGAGGCTATAACTAAAGGGCGTCATACAACGGATGCGTCGCTCAGAGCCATGACGCGGCACACCTGACGCGCACATTTGCATGTTATTTAAAATGAAACTATTCAGATAACGCTCTGTGGCACGGCAAAAATATGAACAGTGTCCTGAGCAGGGCCAGCCCATCCATAGAGGCGACCTAGGCGGCAGAATAGTGAGCAAGCCCCACGGTCGTCACTTTCACCCGCGACAACGCAAAATGCATGGCGCTGCGCGTCGTTAGTTCGTTATTTCCAATGAAGGGACGAGCACATGAGGCAACGCGCTCGCACTTTCCAGCTGCACCTAGTTAAGATGACAGGGAGCTTCTGTGACCGCAGGAAATGCAAACCGCTGAAGTTTAAGGAAGACACAATGAAAAGTACACATGTATGCAAACTCACCAAAACTCACAAACACTGGCATGGAGGAGAGTGATTACATGGTGAATGTTGAGCCCAATGAGACTTACATCTAAAAATAGAGCTAGGGTATTTCTTTGGTGCCGTCGCTTTGACTCACACTCTGAAAATGGCAGACGTGAAACAACATACTGAGGAGATGGTAATGCACACCTGTCAATCAATATTGGTGGGCGGGGGGACCGCATTCCTACGTCAAGTTGCGGTCAATTTCAAAACCGCTCCAATTGGTCCACCGTTTTTGTGTTGTTAAATTGAAAAAAAAGGACTGAGTGTGTTTATATCACCCCAATATGACAGTCTTTACACTATACCTACACATATGTCTGTCCAAACAGCTTGAAAAGTAGATTTTTCACCATAGGTGCCCTTTAATGTAATTACCTTTTGATTAAAAGAACCAATTAACCTCTAGTAATACTATTTAGAACCATTATTTAGAGTATGATACTGTTAAAATCAATTGCTATGCTTGCTATGACAGCATCTACTGTAGCAAAACCATGTAAAAACATTTAATCTCAAATAAGAAAGCAGTTGAAATCAGAATGATCAAACCCCCTTTGAATTGTTTTTTCTTTTTTAAATATTTCCCAAATGTTTAACAGAGCAAGGAAATTTTCACAGCATGTCTGATTATATTTTTTCTTCTGGAGAAAGTCTTATTTGTTTTATTTCGGCTAGAATAAAAGCAGTTTTTAATAGTATAATAATAACAATAATATTAGCCCCTTTAAGCTATATATTTTTTTCGATAGTCTACAAAACATAATTACCCTATCCTGCCTAGTTAACCTAATTAGCCTAGTTAATTCTTTAAATGTCACTTTAAGCTGTATAGAAGTGTCTTGAAAAATATCTAGTAAAATATTATTTACTGTCATCATGGCAAGGATAAAATAAATCAGTTATTAGAAATGAGTTATTAAAACTATTATGTTCAGAAATGTGTTGAAAAAAATCTTCTCTCCATTAAACAGAAATTGGGGGGGGGGATAAACAGGGGGGCTAATAATTCAGGGGTTTTAATAATTCTGACTTCAACTGTATATAATCCCAATCAGCAAATAAAATAGTAATTGAATAAGCATGTGTCCTTTTCTGTGTCCTAATCCAAAGAAAAGTCAATGTAATTTGGGAAATAAATGAATCAAATCTGTATTTGTGTGTCTGCATGCTTCCTCAGATACCACAATGTCAATTGCTTCAATGTCAACACTACCTTAATAGTAGAAAAATACACTACCGGTCAAAAGTTTGGGGTCAGTTTTTTATGTATTTTTTTAAAAGAAAATCATTCTGTTTAAATTTTAAATAACTGCTTTCTTATTGTATGTAGTTTCAAATGAAATTCTTACTCCAGTCATTTTTGTTTTTATTACTATTACCATTATTATTAATAATAATAATAATAATAATAATAATAGCAATAATAATAATTAATATTAGAGTGATTTCTGAAGGATCATGTGACTCTGCAGACTGAAGTAATGAAGCTGAAATTTCATCTTTAAAATCCCTGAAACAAATTATTAAATTAATTTATAAACTACTTTTGAACAGTTATTTTATAATGCAATAGCATTTCACAATTGTACAATTTGTACTGTATTGTTGATGAAATGAATGCAGCCTTGATAAGTAGGAGAAGCTTATTTTAAAACATTTTAAAATCATACTGACCCCAATCTATTGACCGGTAGTGTATATATACAATGTTTTATATACAGTGTTATATTTGCCCCATTTTATAATTTCTGTAAACTAGTCGTGGAAATTTAGCAGGTTTGGTTGGTTTGAAAAAAACAAAACATTCAAACAGTAACTAGTTACTCTCCAACACCATTTTTTAAAACATTTTTACAGCCGTATTACTGTATGATGCAAGCTCTTACCGATGAGAGTGGAGCGTCCATCACCCAGAGGGCAGCGCTGGTACCGGGGAACAGGAAAAGGAGGCAACTGGGTGAGAACTGGATGCAATAATGGCTCCAGGCGTGAAGCAGAGGGGTCCGATGGGTAAAACAGATTAAAAATCTGCGAACAAGCCGGCCGGAGCTGAGCCACTAATAGAGAGGGAGGACAGAACAGTGTAATCATCTATCAGGAAATTACTCTAATAAAAACACTATAAATCACATGGTCAACTTGAATAATACTTTTAAAATTAACAATTAATCTGTGCATGTGTGTGAGAAAGAAGTTGTCTAGTACCATCAACGCCAGGGACCACCGTTCTCCTCATTGCCAGCACCAGTCCCAGTGGGCATCCCAGCAGAAAGCAGTCTGACACTTCAAACTCAAAGCAACCTGGACTGAGAGCCTGCCTGGAGCCACACTGATCGTCCTGGGACAGACTGTGAGACAGCATGCATGTGAAGCCAGTTATCTTCATTAATTATTAACTCCTAATTAATGATTCATCACAATTAATGCTTTTTATATCATGCTGATGTCATCTAAGAGGTCCTTTGTGCCCCATGACAAATCTGTTAAGACTTCAGAACCAAGCAGGGTCTTCATGCTAGATATGCTTCATTTGAATCATCTAATTCAGGACTATTTCTGTAAAATACAGGATTTCTTTGTATACTTAAAATCAGCTGAATAAATTTAATTGCCCTAACTTATACTAATGAATTTTGGTTAAAGGTGCCATAGAATGAAAATCTGGATATACCTAGGCATAACTAAATAATAAGTGTTCAGTAGAAGGTAATGGCATACTGTGCACCTCAAACACCATTGTTTTACCAGTGTCAAAACAGGCCAATCCAAACAAAATACCAACTGTTACTATTCACACAAGATCACTTTCACATTTGATTGGCAACAAAATTTCTTTGTGAGATTATAACGATGAAATTTTTTCTCTTATTTTTTACGTTTATCTAAGCTAGCATTGTGTTTATTCTGTATGTGGGACTTTTATTTTAAAAAACTGGTTAGAGTGTAGGGACGAGTAAGCAAATTTATGAAGCAGGCAGTCATGCATGACAACAGAGCATTAGAGCACAATGCAAAATGCGGGAAATTTGAATATAAGGTGCCCTATCATACACCCACCTTGTTTGGCACAAATTGTTGCTATTTTCAGACAAGTGAAACTCAAATTTTCATGTTTTGTGCCACGCTGTTTAAATAGCAGATCTATTTGGGCAACTTTTGGCCCTTTCCATTGAGTGGTACGGATCAGTACGGTACGGTACGGTTCAGTTCGGTACGCTTTTATGGCCGTTTCCACATTCAAAAGGCAAACCGAACCGTGCCACTTTTGTGTCACCCTTTGCAAAGGGTACCAAGGGTACCAAAAGGCGGAGCTAGACGTGCAGCTGAACGCTATTGGTTTACAGAGATACGTCATTCGCTCTCGCAACAAGTCAGAATAAAAACTAAGGAACCGCCATGTTTTAAATAGACAGCTGAGACATTACACCATAATAATATATACATATAATGAGCCATGGTCGACCCGAGTTCAAACAAACCATGTCGTCGTCTTGATAAACAGCCACAAAGTCAAGAAGAAGAGCAGATTCTACCCTGTGCCCCGTAGTTTTTTTTACAAACCTTTATATTTGAAATAAACTTCTTGAGCTGATGATTACAATGAGCGCTTGATTATTAACATGCTTTTGAAACCCGATCCCTTTAGAAACTGACAAAAACGAGAGTGATGCGCAAAAAAACAAAGGAGCAAATTATTTTTTCATCAAACATGAACAAACTGCCATGTTTAACTATTATCACCACCTTTTGGACTATTATGAACTCAGAATGACGGAATTACTTTCAAACAAGAGGTTACATGTGCTGGTGAAAAGACACATATGAGAGGTTTGCACTGACTGTGGGCTATATTGCGTGTTGTTTTTGAACCTAAATAAGGACTAAATGTATGCTGTGTGTAGTTTTTTCTGTAATTGGTAACATATCGGAGACTGTGAGAGTCTGTATGATGTCATATATGTTGCGTTAATTTATACATGTGTTTATTAATCATTTACTAACTCATTCTGAATTATCTTAAAAAACACTTAAATAACTGGTTTGTTAATAATGTAATACTTAATTTAGTAATGAAAAATAAATCATTAACAAAGTATGAAAGTACAATTATTAAGCACATAAACGTGGTTATGAATCAAGAATACAGCATTTGTAGCTGCAGTTATAAACTGCTAACTAACGCTTCTTAATGTAAAGTTAATGCTTAACAGATAATGAATTCACTATTTGCATGAAAAAGAAACAAAGGATTAAAATTTATACAAAAGGCAGCACGGTGGTGCAGTGGGTAGCATAATCGCCTTACAGCAAGAAGGTCGCTGATTCGAGCCCCAGCTGGGTCAGTTTATGTTTCTGTGTGGAGTTTGCATTTCTCGTTCTTTCTTTTTGAACTTTTAAACAAATGAATATGGCTGTTTACTTTAAGGACGTGTTTCTATAAAAATGGGCATGATACATTTGACACCAGGCTTTTGAAATATTTGTACTACCATAATAATGTGATGTTACTTTTTCATCATGACTGTGCTGATTTCCCACTGCAATAAATTACATAATGTTCTTCAGAATGATTCAAATCATTCTTGGTTAAAAGGACTAGTGACATATTTTCATACATGGTTTCTAGTTCATTATAAATAAAAAAAAAGAACTGGGTGGATTTTTCAGGATGGATCATTCCTTTTTTATACTCATGAAATTACATAGTGTCTAAAGATGCAAGTGAATGTTACATTCACTTTTAAAAGAATATTACATATATAGCAGGAAGTAAAGTGATACTGAAAAACACAAGAAAACTGTAGGCTAATTGCCAATTGCATGAAATCATAAACAACATATTTTGCATTATATAGTTATAATTAAATTGTATATAATTACATACAATTTGCAAATTTCCTGTTAGAAGTTAGTAATTCACCTGCTGTGAACCCATATTCTCCAGCTAAATTAGTAAAATGATTCATAGATCATCCATGTTTAACTACACGTCACACAAGATGGGCATAGTATGCTTCTCTTCTTAGGGCAGGGGTTCTTAAACAGGCCCCGATCCTCAAAATAATGCCAGTGACTCGTGCCCCCCAATATTCTCTGAGGTGGTTATAAATATATAAACATTGCACACAACGGCACACACATACCATTAGGCCCAAGTGTATTCATCGTTTAATTTTGGAAAACATCACTTGGAGACCATCCTCCATGTTTATTTGTATCCTGTATTTGTTTTTAATGTGTGTGAGTGTCGTAAAGGTGTCTGAAAGTTTAACATGGTGCCATAAAATCTATGTGCTGCATCTGACGCTATTGCAGTGTATTTAATATAACGTAATCACCTCAGGGCTTGCAAAAAATCTAAAGGCTGATGGCTTTTTATTTGCATGTTGTTTTTTAATGTTTATTATTAACATATTAACAATGTTACTGTTAACTACTATTTTGTTCTTCAGTAGGTTGTGAATAAAATATGGTCATTCTAACAGTTTGATAAAATGAAATATATTTTTGTAAAAAAGGCCAACCCCCCTTCATTGTCCCAAAATCCCCTAGGAGTTTTGGAACCACTGTCCTAAGGTAACAAGTGATAACTATTCTACAAAATGACAACACAAGTCAGTAAAGCAATGAACCAACCTGCTGATGAAAACCTCTCGCTGACCACTGGCCACATCTGCATCACACGAGTCGCTCTGCTTACGGATGAGCGGATGCCGGATTCCAGACAACACATCACACGGGGTCGACACATCAATGTTGCTCTTGCTCAGGCGTTTGCTGCCTCGGAGTGTGGGGCTAAGAGAGTTCACCACGCCTGGCTTCTCCTGCAACCAAACCCAAAAATGTATGTGTATCATCCTCTTTAGCAATATTGTCATCTTGCTTCCTTGTTACTTTTGAAGTTTACACAATGCAATCTGCTTTTATATTGCTAAATTAAGACTTGCTTAATTAAAAAAAATTAAATACAGTCATATACATTTACATATACATATACATATATACATATACATCATATACATTTTTATTCATGATAACCTACAAACCTTCCCAAGACAGACCAACAACCCAGGCTCATTGGAAATGTGTGCCCAGGGTTACATTTTTGCAAACTGTGAACACTTGCAGCTCATACTGCCAAATCCACCCTGGCTGCTGTGTACATTTATGTGAATCTCAAATACATAACTGAGCTACTTTTTCTTATACTTGCCATTTACACACCTCCACCTTGTACACGTCTGTGAGAAGCTGGCTTGTGCATAATATATCACATCGCAGTTGAGTAACACACACCGCCCCCTTTTTTAAACCCAATGATAATATTTTAAAAAGCAAACAAGAAAAGAGTTATTTTTACCATGATTTTGCATAGCTTTTTTGTTTTTAACTGGTTACTGGATCCATTTTTCATCACACTGAAAGACAGTCCGCTTTGCATACCAAGTATGATGCCATACGAGGCGAGCTACTGAGCAAACTAACCATTCCAGAAAAGTTGTCATACTAAGATTATTGGGCGATGTGAATGCATTTGAATACAGATCACAGATGATTGTGATGCATTTATTTACTGTTGCACAAACAACCACATGAAAAGAATAATTTATCTTTTAATAACCTGCCCTTAAAAAATGTTAACTGTAGTGTGAAAAAGAACAAAAATCTGCAGTGTCGTACCACCACATTTATTTTACCCATAAAATACAGATAAACTTATGCCGAGACACTGATTTGAGGTTTCCCATAAATTTAACCCTGGGCGCATACTTACAATAAGCCTTGGTTGATCATTTTTGTAGATGTTGAGCTTGTATAAAATGTATATCACTATCTTGCTCTGACCAAAGTGACTTGTGTGCAACTGATATTATAGTTACAACTTATAAGAACTTCCCTGTATAGGATTTGAATGCATCATTTGTTACTGAAACAGACTGTGCCTACCTGTGTCTTGTTCAGCGGTTCATTTGTTTTGTGTATGTGCAGAAGTGTTGTGAGTTTTAACTGCCAGTGTTAACTCATTTTAGTTTAGGACCCTGGATCATATAAATGAATTGCTTTGAAAAGTATTTACTGCACTACTCTGCTTCATACTACCATGGTAATAGTTTCAAGATTTCTGCAGTCTTGAAGACCAAAACATGCCTTTGTTTGTTGTGAATAAGTGCCCTCTAGTGGCAAAAATAAAATATGGTGGCTTTAACTAAGCTTTGTTTATGCCTCATTCACAGGGGCATCAGTGTCAACGCTTCCCATTCACTTTGAATAAATGTTGTCAAGCGTTGCCAAACTGAATTGTGGATCCATCGGCGCCACATCAGCAGCATTGCTCGCTGCAGAAGTTGGGTATTTTTTTTACTTTTCAGGGGCCAACGGAAGCATCCGTCAATCAGATTGCTTCATGCAAATACTCCAGTTCAGACAGTAGCCTATTGTGGACTAATTTCATTGGCTGATGCTGATATATGACAATCACAATCTTTGTTAATGTTCTACTGAGGAAATTAATACACTACGAAAAACCAAAGCATGAGTAAATTAACTTTTTTTGTGTGAATTGCTCCCATTTAGCATGCAACAGTGATTGAGTGAGTCCTGTACTGGGTTGTTTTCCTCTGGTCCACAGTTGCTGAGGCATCTGCTCGTGAATTGATGTGCCATGTGGTCTTTTATCACACGCTGCACTGTGCAGGTGACTGAGCTTTTATTAAACCATCAGCACAAAGAAGACACAGACAAGCCGGGTCACTGGAAACCACTATCTGGCAATAATTTTAGCAGACATACACTAAAAACCAAAACAAACAAGTCTGGACAGATGAAATAACATAAATGATGACTAATTAAATTTTTTGAGGCAACTAAATTTTTAAAGATTGCATGAAGTCAAAATATACAAGGTTCATGTTGTTAGCACACTTTATTAGTCTTAGAGAAACATTACGATTTTGGGGGAATTGGTTCATTTTACACATCCCTTAAAGTTTGACCATTTTTTTATCCATTCAGCTGACCTCTGGGTCTGATGGGAGAATTTGTAGCTTAGCTTAGCATAAATTATTTAATCGGATTTGCTTGAGACTGAGTTGTACTGTAGAGTATGTTGCCAGATTGAAGTAAAAATGCTTCAAGATTTGAATATTTCAACAATTGTGTGAAAGGATGAGCTTCATACAAGATCTGGCAACTCGACAAACATGGAAAAAAAGTGATTTTTTTCTAAATAGATTGGGCTATACAAATTATGGTAGTTTCTCGGGAGAAATAACAAAAAGGGAGGGTGGCGGGAGATGGGTGTGAAATAGGGGAGACTCCTGAAAAAAATGAGTCTTGGCAGGTATGATCATTACGCCCGCTGCAACTATAGTACAGCATTCCTTGATTGTTACGACAGAATGAGAGTATAGTTCCTAGCCAAATCATCCTAGAAAACAGCAACTTTTCAATTTCTGTAGGTTAGAACACAATACCACTACAAAAGAGTCATGCTTTAAATATGAACACTTTTTTATTATTATTTTTAAGTGAGTTGCTAATGGTCTAATCTGAATCAATGATTTATGCTAAGCTAAGCTAAAAGTGCTCCTGCCACGCCCAGCGATTAGCTGAATGAATAAAAAATGGTAAAACTCAACTGATTAACTTTAGGAGAGTTATAAAATGAAAAAGTAGAGTGTTCCTTTAAGGTAAACAATTAACTCATGCAAGTTAATCTTCCTCTTTTTTGTAACTCCAACCTTTAGATTGCTGTGTGTGAAAAATGAGAGGAGAAATGTTACACCCAAACCCTGCCCCCTATTCAATGTTCAGTTCAGTCATACTGAAATAAAAGTCGGCATCTTCTGGTTCAAGCAGACTTTAAAGATAATTGAGAAAGAGACAAGCAAATGTCGTCTGACATTTAGACACAAGACCAGATGCTGTGTAGGACGGAAATGTGAAGGATTCACTTGAGCAGACATGTATTTGTGTGTGATAAGACAGAATGACAGTCAGTTTAAAAAAAAGCAGGAGTTCGGAGTGGTTTTGTGTTTGTCTTCAGTGGCACCTTCAGACTCTCAGTACTGTTGTTCGTGCTGCCACCCTCAGGGCTTCTGTGCTGCTTGTCACCACTGAAACACAAGGCGTCAAAACAAAGGACACCGCCAACACAGTCTGCCACTAGGCACACCTGAAACAAACAGACAACACAGACAGAAACCTTACATATCCATTTACAGTTTTTCTTGTTTGCTTTGACCTGGTTAAAGAAACTAGGATTTACTCCATTTTCCTCATCACTATCCCATCAGAGCAGAAGACGTGTCTTTCAAATGTGTAAACTCATTCTTATTGGATTGACACATTTTCCCCAACATTTTTCAAAACAGTTAACACAGATGTCATTCAAGCAGTCCAAAATCCATTGTTTTAGCTAACCAAACAGAAACCATCCATTTCTAACCATTAGAAACTACCAACATCGGTATGAAATCACTGAACCACTGGTTTGACACACCTTCACATAAATCTTCAATGAGCAATCAGTCCGCAAACCTTATAAAAATAGGTTATGATAGGTTTGTGTTGTTCTGTGCCAGCATGGATGGAAGTGACCAACATCAATAGTGGCTACGACTTATATTCACAATAGATTTGACTGTATTTTGGTTTACATGTGTTTTCTCTAATATTTACAGTATTTTATTACTTTTGTCTATTTTGTTTTTTTACAGTAACAGTATTTCAGTTTTCAGCCACAGTTTGAAAAAATGTCATAAATTCAGTATAAATTTACTGTAATTAAAAAATTTCTTATTATGGATCCAATTCTTTGCAAAAGGACATTTTGACAGCCCAAATAAAAAGACAACAAATTGTCACCTTGGAATTATAAGGTTCTATCTGCGATAGAGATAGATTGAGATATTGAGCTTCAAAGTTTTTGCATTCCATAGCAAACAGTACGTGTGTAACATTTGTTTTTTTTACTGTAAATAAAAAATCTTCAATTGCAAATAGCTTATAAAAAAACATCCCATAATGTAAATAAGTTGTCATTTAATAAAAATATGTCAATAACTCAATTTTGACAAAAATGTCAGATTGAACCTTATAATTCTAAAGTAATGAAATGGCATTGGCAATAGGCTACAATGGCAAGCAATGGTGCACTGATTCACACTGAGTTCTGTATTTTGTATCTTGTTGTCCATTGTGTAGTGTTGGATTAAAAGAGCTCACATACTTGTTTGCAAGTTGTGTTGTTTGAAGGTAAAATTAGCTTTTGTTGCATATTTTAAATGTTTTGACACGGTATGTGCATTTTGCAAGCAAAATATGTCATTTTGACCATGAGCGCCACTGTTTAGGCCTGTGTGTTAACTGTTTTGAAAATGTGGAGTTTCAGTTGACGGCTGCATCAAAGCAATCGAGAAAAACTGTAACACGGATGTTATTCAAGCAGTCCAAAATCCATTGTTTTAGCTAACCAAACAGAAACTATCTATTCCTTACCATTTGAAACTACCAACATCGGTATGAAATCACTGAACCACTGGTTTGACACACCTTCACACAAATCTGCAATTAGCAATCAGTCCGCAAACCTTATAAAAACAGTGAAAGGTCTGTGTTGTTCTGTGCCAGCATGGATGGAGGAGGTCAATAGTGGCTACTGTATGTCTTTTACTCACAATAGATTTGACTTTATATTGGTTAACATGTGTTTTCTCTAATATTTACAGTATTTAATTACTTTTTTTAGCCACAGTTTGAAAATAATTCATGAATTCAATATAAATGTAATCAAATAATTGCTTATTCTGGATCTAATTATTTGCAAAAAGACAAATTTGACAGCCCAAATAGAAAGACAACAAACGGCATGGTCAATAGGCTACAATGGCAAGCAATGGCAATTTTGTTGTCCATTGTGTAGTGATTGATTAAAAGAGCTTATATACTTGTTTGCAAGTTGTGTTGTTTGAAGGTAAAATTAGCTTTTGTTGCATATTTTAAATGTTTTGACACGGTATGTGCATTTTGCAAGCAAAATGTGTCATTTTGACAATGAGGGCCACTGTTTAGGCCTGTGTGTTAACTGTTTTGTAAAATGTGGAGTTTCAGTTGACAGCTGCATCAAAGCATTCAAGAAAAACTGCAACTGTTTTGAAAAATGTTGGGGAAAAAGTGTCAATCCAATAAAAGAAAGAGTTTGCACATTTGCAAGACATGTCTTCTGCTTTGATGGGACAGTGATGATGAAGATTGAGTGAATCCTAGTTTCACTGAGCGTGTCTTAGCAAATGAGAAAAACTGTAAAAGGAATTGAAACACCACAATTTGTAATTTTATTTGGGGGGAGCAACTTAATTGTTTTCGGTTCAATCCACTTGAACATGTAAAAACAATTAAGTTAATTTAATCGATTTGTTTTGGGACAACATGAAGGAATTATGTGGAACCCAGCATTGTTGTACATAGATCTGATAGAGAAGAGACAATGGACTTGTGGTGACATTTCTTTGCAGACCTTTTACATTCTCGAACAATAGTAATGTAATGTATTGATGTAAAATGTAACATAATTGAATGTATTTGTGATGTACTGTATATATTCTATAATGAATATTAAAGATATTTAATATTCATTATACTAAAGATATTTAATAAAAGCATAAAAAAGCACTTTAAAAATATTTTGTACAAATAAACCATAAAAATCTTTATCAGACCCTGCAATCATCATAGTTTACCTGGCCTGTGAAGCCCACTCCCTCTGGGGACTGAAGGAAGTTTCTGTAAACCTGGTTGGCCTGAGCAATGACTGCAGCGACAGCATTCTGGTAATGAGGGGCAGCGATGGCAAGGATGGGAAGAGCGGCTAGTGGCAGGTGATCCACACTGGTGGACACACAGTTTTCATCGTAGCTGTAGGGGTTCAAACTACAGGAAGACAAAAGGGAAAATTTATGTTAAAAAGCCAATCTGTAACACAGAGAACTTTCCTCTACTATTTACACTGATGTTGCCTGTGTTCTGTCACTACAGGCATTCTCCAACAGCCCTTTTGATCATGTTTTTTGTGTTTTCTGTGATCACGCTGTTCCAGTTTCCTGTCATGTTAATTTTGCTCACCTGCCCCATGTGATGATGCAATAAGGGATAGTGTTATGTAAGAATTACTGCGGCGCGTCTGATTAATCTTTTTGTCTAGCAGCTTTCTCTGATTGCAGATTGCCTTGTGCAATTTCCACCCAAGCATGAGAAGAGCTAGAGAAAACCAAATCTGATTGTTTAGGTCTTTTTATTAAACCATGTTTTCATAGGCTTATGTTTTCATTTAAAAAAACTAAATGTGCAACAAGCTTCACACTGTTACTGTTCACGCTGAGAGTTTCATTTACCAAAAATAAAAAAGCACAGCTCAAAAGTAAAACAAGTGTAATGACATTAGTTGGATGGATAAGATGGATTAGATCATGTAATTCAATAAATTGTTAACTGGAAACTCACTACAACTCGATGATTTGAGTCAGTGAATCATTAACTTGAGACTCACTATGACCTAATGGTTTGAATCAGGGACTCAATAGATGAGTTCGACATGAAGCGCAGCTGCAGCCGGTGATCAACAAGATTAGCCGAGCGCAGGCGGGGGTGGAGTTGAAAACGGAGCCGTCAAGCCGGACACTTCAGGGCTCAAAGTTGCTGCTGTCATGATGACCGATTACATGGCGTCATCATTTATTTATTTGTTTATTTATTTAAATAATAACAAAAGATTTACAGTACAAAAAAATACAGTCTCTATAGTTCATTTTAAACAAGGGAATTATGAATTAAATTCAAGTAGCTTAACAAACGCATAATAAGGGGAAAACGAGAGGGCACATAAAAAGGAAATAAATATCCACGAATAGGCCTATTCAACAAAACAATAAGCTTACATTCTTGGAGTTTAAACCACTCTTTGAGCTACTAGGTGTTAAATGGTATGTCAATACTGTTCGTTTGAATATGCTAAAAAGGGGCTTACATTTATTTACATGTATAGATATAAAACTTTCCAATATATTAATGTAAAACCCAAAACAAGGTGTTTTGATTAAGTCTTAAACAATGATTAAGATTATTTTGGATAATAAAAACACTTTTAAAAAGCACTTTAATCCAAAGATATTAAACAAAATGACTAAAATAAATGAGCTACACTTTAAGTAGAAAATACCCAGAAAGAGCAGGTGAATCGATGTCACTTTTACCATTTCTGCATAAACGGCTTAACAGAAAATAAAATATTTTATAATCATATATTTTTATATTTAATAAAATATTTTTTTACTTAATTTGTTAAGAAATATTCATAGGGGTGTCAGGATCAACAATGATAATTATTTTATTATAAGTCTGTATAACTTATTTAAGTTAATATTTGGTTATTCACTAAAATGTAAAATACAGTAGTCTGTATAAAAAGGCAGAATAAACCTGTTCAAACAATCTAGTCATTATAAACAAATTATTTAACAAAAGATGATACTGCAGTAAAGTAAGTAGATGTAGTATTTTAATAAGCATGATGTGTACAAAATAGAGATGGTATAAAAAGTTAATTGTTTGTTTTGAAGTTTGTGAGAAGGAATTTGTCCAGTAATAAACCCGAAACACACAAGGTTGTTGTCTTGCTGTGAACTTGGCCGATCGCGTTACATCAGTGTCGTCATCGCAGTTCCAGCAGTCACTCTTCAGAAGCTGCACCGGCTGAATCAGTCGTCTGATCTCGGAGCGCTGTCGTGGTACTTTGATGCCACATGTGACAGTCACGTGGCGTCGGCACAGAATCAATCCGTCCAAAATTTCTAACCTGCATGCACCGCTTTAAGACAGATTTCGATCGATCTGCGCAGCGCTGCATGAAGTCGAACGCACCTATTAACTGGAGACTCTGGGTCTGCCCTAATCCCTCCGGAGGGTCCCTCACTCTCAGAAGGGATTAGAACATAGGCATGAGCCCTTCCGAATTAAGTGCAGTGTGTGACACCAAACAACTTCCCTTCTCAAAGAATAATGGCCTGAAATGTCATAGAATGTTTTAAAATCCTTCATTTCAAAGGGCACTTCGAAGTGGCCAGTTTTAAGCACTTCGGTTTGGAATGACACTTTAATATGGCGGCCAGGATTACTCCAAAGTGCCCTTCAGAGGGCTATTCATGCCATTTGAGACTCGCTATGACCTGAGTGAATCATTAACTGGAGACTCACTTTGACCGGATCACTTGAATCAGTGAGTTGTTACTTGAAAACTGATAAAATGAGACCCCCCTATTTCACAAGTATTAATAAATAATTTATTAACTGCTTTAACAGGTTGACAGGTTAAAGAATCAGCTTGTTCACTATGTAAACAATAGCTCCTTCCACACAAACAGACCTTTCCAGAAAATTACAGGCAATTTTTGTGTCTGTATGTGTGAACAGGCCCTTTTTGAAAATTGTGGTAAATTTTTCGGAAAGAAAAGTTATAATATTACCGGTAATTTGCCAAAATGATGTGCTGTGTGAATGCAGAAGGAAGATTGCCGGAAAAAGCACGTTCATATCTAGAACACGCTGACGTGAGATGTCTACTTTAGCCAATCAGAACACTTTATGAAAATAAAAGCCTTTGGATACTTTTCCTGAGACTTTTAGCTGCTAGATGTTAGTCAGATAACACTTCTACGTTTTAATGCCAACTGTGGAAAAAATTATCAATAAAATGCTTATGGTAAACCTCTGTGGAGCTGGTGAGCGCCAGCACGCACACATATTATGAACATCTCGACATCTGAAAGTGTTCCTCCATCAAATCAAATCACTTTTATTGTCACATCATCAGCAGCAGGTGTGATGAGTGAAAAGCTTAGGTGCTGGCTCCAGACAGTGCAAAATACAGACAGTGCAAAATACAGACAGTGCAAAATACAACAACATACTCACAAAAAAACAAGACAATGTAAAATTGGCAATGTTGACAGTGATACGTACGATGGATAGGTGTACACATAGTTGTAGGCAGTATTGTTTTAAGTATGGATTGGTTAAAGTGCAGTGCATGCTACATCTTGATGGTGTGCAGTGTGGGGTATGGAAGAGTTTGTGTGGGGTGTGTTAAGTGTTCATCAGCCTAATAGTCTGAGGGAAGAAACTTTTTCCTTCAGTCGGCTGGTGCGTGACCGAATGCTGCGGAACCGTCTGGCTGAGGGTAGCAGAGAGAAAAGTCTATGGCTTGGGTGGCTGGAGTCGCTGATGATTCTCTTGGCTTTCCTCATGCACCTCCTGGTGTAGATGTCCTGGAGGGAGGGAAGTTCACCTCCTACTACGCATCCTGCAGTTCGCACAATCCTATGTAGACCTTTGCGATTGCTGCTGGTGCTGTTTCCGTACCAGGTGGTGATGCAGCCAGTCAGGATGCTCTCCACAGTGCAGGTGTAGAACGAGCGGAGGATGTGGGGGCTCATTCCAAACCTCCTGAGACGCCTGAGGAAGAAGAGGCGTTGTTGTGCCTTCCTCAGCACTGCATCCGTGTGGGCAGTCCATGTCAGATCCTCAGCGATGTGTACTCCAAGAAACTTGAAAGTGCTGACTCTCTCCACTGGTGTCCCGTTGATAGTGATGGGAGTGTGTTCGTTCTTCTGTCTCCTGAAATCCACCACTAGCTCCTGGTGATGTTGAGTTAGAGGTGGTTTTCCTGACACCACTGCGTCAGAGTGTGCACCTCCTCTCTGTAGGCCGTCTCATCATTATCGGTGATTAGGCCCACCACCGTTGTGTCATCAGCAAATTTAACGATGACGTTGGAGCTGTGTTTGGATGTACAGTCATGTGTGTACAGGGAGTACAGGAGTGGGCTGAGAACACAGCCCTGTGGAGCACCAGTGTTGAGGATCAGTGTGGATGAGGTGATGTTGTTCATTCTGACCACCTGGCGTCTGCTTGACAGGAAGTCCAGGATCCAGTTGCACAGAGATCTGTGTAGGCCCAGAGCCTGGAGCTTCACCCCCAGCTTGGCAGGCACTATGGTGTTGAATGCTGAGCTGTAGTCCACAAACAGCATTCTCACATATGTGTTTTTGTTTTCCAGGTGAGACAGAGCAGCGTGCAAGGTGAAAGCAATTGCATCATCAGCGGAGCGGTTGTTTCTGTATGCAAATGGCAGAGGGTCAGTGTTAGCGGGTAGTACAGAGCAAATGTGGTTTTTAATCAGCTTCTCAAAGCACTTGCTGAAGATGGGTGTCAGTGCAACCGGACGCCAGTCATTCAAGCATGGGGTTTTAGCTGATTTCGGTATTGGCACAATAGTAGCTGTCTTAAAGCATGTGGGAACCACAGACCGAGAGAGCGAGAGGTTAAAGATGTCCGTGAAAACCCCCGCTAGCTGGTGTGCGCATGCTTTAAGTACACGTTCAGGGATGCCATCTGGGCTTGTAGCTTTTCGGATGTTCACGCGACGGAAAGATTTTGTTACATCCGCTACAGAAACAGAGAGTGTGCTGGCGGTTACTGTATCGGCCGCGGAACGCACTGTGTGTGTGTGAGCTCGTCCGGGAGAGACGCAGCAATGTTCACAGTGGCGGATTTGTTACTTTTAAAGTCCGTGATGTAATTAAGTCCCTGCCACATGCTCCTTGCGTTATTGGTGTTAAATTGACCCTCCACCTTGTCTTTGTATTGACGTTTTGCTGCTTTGATCGTTTTCCTGAGGTTGTAGTTTGCTTGTTTTAGTTCCTCAGCATTTCTGCATTTATAGGCGGAAGTTCGCACTGATAGGGCTGTTCGAACTTTGCCATTGATCCATGGTTTTTGGTTGGGGTAGACACGGACAGTTTTTGTTGGGATCACGTCTTCTATGCACTTTCTGATGAAGCACGTAACCGTGTCTGAGTACACTTCGATGTCATCATCAGAAGCTGCCTGGAACATCTCCCAGTCAATATGTTTTTATATAAGTTGTTCACAATACTTATTCATCCACAGAATTTGTAATGTAGTCAAGTGTGTAAGCATTTAGCTGCGGTTCACGTTTCTGCCTTTGGATGTCTCACAAAGCAACTGCATGAATGCTAACTTAAAGCTTTAAATAAAAGTGAAACCATCAAGAAAAGGCCGACCCCTTTTATGTTTAGAAATACAAGCACTGGCGTTTAGAGGTCATTTCTAGTTAATGATGTCAGAATTTACCAGTATTTTAGAATAGATGTGTGAATGGTCTTTTCCGGAAAAATTACAGAATGTTCGTGCCTGTGTGAACACCTTTTTTATGAATTTACCGGTAAAGTTGTTCCATTTGCCAGTTTCACTGTGTGAAAGGCCTATGTGCAGGTGATGATTTCTCCAGTTAAAAAGAATGTTTATAAAATAATTAGCAACAGATCTCGTAGATTTATCTCATACAACAAAGACTACAATAATTTCAAGCAGCTGATATTTTTCTTACAAGAAATATAATATAATGCATATAATTGGAGAAAATATTCATGTTTTTTTTCACATTAAAGTTTTCAGTAACAGTCACTACGTTTACATGGACATCAGTAATCAAATTATTTGCTTTAATCTAATTAAGAGAATAATAAGACTAAGGTGTTTATATGAAGTGAAGTTTATTTATAAACTAATTTCAAGAGGATCACGTGATTATGATTGAACACGGCTGGTCATGCATTAACCATGTATGACCAACCAATCAGACGATTTCTAACCCTCTATAAAGAGCCAGGGTTTCTTACTACAGTCATCTTCGTTTAAAGAATCCCCCCTTCCACCCCTACTCCTCCTCTTTTCCTTTCATAGGGCGGCACGGTGGCCCAGTGACTAGCACTGCGGCCTCACAGCAAGAACGTCACCGGTTCAAGTCCTTTAACACACTGGCTGTCTTTTCTGTGTGAAGTTAGCATGTTCTTCCCATGCTTGCGTGGGTTTTCCCCGGGTTCTCCGGTTTCCTCCCACGTTCCAAAAACATGCACTACAAGTTAATTGAACAATCTAAATTTAGCACTAGTCAAACTTTTATCCATAAGCATATCTCTTCATAGCAACTATTTTCTGTCACCAACTCTTACAAGGGGGAGCTCTCGAGATCTACCTGAGCTCAAAGCTCCCCTCTCGCCCTGCAAACGGGAGGGAGCCCAGGGCTCAAGGACCTTTTGGGCTCAGGGCTCTCTCCCAGGACAGCATGCCCAACTGCTTATAATCAATCATCAGCTAAGTGCGAACTCTTGAGGTGCTTTTTGAATGTTACTTTCATGATCGCGTTTTACATGTTATAGTACATAATTCGGTTAACGTCATTGCGTCACCGCGCTATCCGCATTTCCTCCGGTGTTTCATGTAATTTCGGGTGTTTCATTTTTGATTTGTCGACTTTAACTGCAGTTTGGTAATAGTTCTATTAAGGTGTTTACATGTATGTACTGTACTTAAATAATGCGACTGAAATCTTCATACTCCACATGTCTTAATTCGATTTCTCTTTAGTTCGATTACCTTAGTCTGATTAAATTAATCAAAAATTGCTGTTTACATGGTAGACTCTTATTCAGAGTATTGTCTTAATCTCATTAAAATTGGTGTTAATGAATTATTGGTGTCCATGTAAACGTAGTCAGATTCAGTTTAAACAGTTTACAGTTGACAGTTTCATCTATCAATGAAGTCCATAGGAGTCAAGACACTAGTCCTGTCATGTCTTGTATGTTGTGCTCGGCTCAGGTTTTCTCAGGTCAAGCACTCCTTTTCTGTCATAGTGTGTCTTTTATATAAAGTGCCATCTTGGCCACTCTTGGGCCATGCGTGTTTCCACTTGATGCAGGCGCGCAAGGTCTGGGAATGCTTGGGATGTGCCCTCTTGTCCTGGTGTTTGTGTTCATTTTGTCTGCAGCATGGCGTTTCATTCTCAGCGTCTTAGTGTAGTTGGTTTAATTTGCGCTGGGATGAAATATGCATGTTGCATGTGTGAGTGCACTGTGAGTTTTTATTTATCGTGTACTCGTGTCTTGTGTTCAGTCTTCTGTTGGTGTTGCGTTTAGCTTGTGGTACATGTTTACATGCGCCGCATGCTGTACTGTTTCACGTGAACACGCGGTTAATGAGTTCTCTCATTGGCTGCGCGTTCTAGTCTCGTTTTATGTGAGCGCATGGCTTGTGTTGTCTCTTTGTGTCATGTGCTCTCAAGTCTATTGTCTAGTCTCACCCTCCTTGTTAACCCATTATTAGTTTATTATGTTCACCAGTTTGTTTGTTAATTATTTCTGCTCATATTCTACTCATGTCTGCTGTCCTGTGCCAGTTCGTTGTCGTATATAGCTCTGTCCTGTCATGTCCAGCCCTGCACTTCACTGCCAGCCAGTTTGATAGTTTTGTTAGGGCTTACTCACACTATGCTATCTGAGCCGTGCCCAGGCCCCTTTCCCGGATCGTTTGAGAAGTGTGAGCGCTCTGAATCGGGCTCAGGCACAGTTCACTTGGCCCGGTTGGAAGAGGCACGGTTCACTTGGGCTCAAGCGCGGTACGCTTACAGTGTGAGTGCAAGCATGCCTAAGCCCGAAACTGAAAGCGAGACGTGACTTTTAAGGGACTCTTTCATATGGATTAATTGATCATTTGTACTGTTCAATGAACGCAAACTGTCGTAGATTATTAAAGGCGCAAATCCCTCACTGCACGTCAGCTGCGCCTTCAGCAAACTTCCTAATTCCTGCAGAACGAGGACTTTATGATTGTTTATGAGCATCAAAAGTGGCTGATCTGTTTGGCAAAATATTAGATATAATATTAAATATCACTGCATATTAAACGACTTAAACGATACGTAAGTGCGCCCAGGCCCGAATGTAATGTGAGTGCAGGCCGTCAGGGGGAGACGGGAGCGGGGACAAGTGTCCTTCGGCCCGGTTCAAGGCAACTGTACATAGTGTGAGTACGGCCTTAATGTTTTCCTCCTCAGGGTTGTATTTGTTGCTTTTTGTTTTATTTTATATAAATAAAAAAAACACATAATTTACTGCATTTGAGACCTCGAACTTTTCCACAGTCTTTCCCACCCTACAAGCGTGATATGAAGGTAAAAAAAAACACTTTTTCAAGGGTTTAAAATGGTACACATTTGTAGCTTGTTTTTAAGAAACTAACTTGATGCAGTGGATGAAATACTGACACTTTTCAAATCACAATTTATTAGAATTTTTTTTTTTTTGTAATTTAATGAGTTTAAATAGTTATGCCTTACGCCACGAGATCAAGAAACTTTACAAACAGCAAATCCACTATACAGGTAAAATAAAAAAGAATGCTCAAAATAATACTCTTGACATTTCAAAAGCCATTTGATGAAAACTGTGAAAACAAACCATTTTATCTACTAGAACTTTTATGTCATTTTGCTCACATGCCTGATAATTAAATATTAATTAGATGATGTCATGATGACATTGCTTTACAGCCAGCCAATTACTGCATTGCTGCTCATGATTTTGAAGATCAATATCTACACTTCACAATAAGCATAAGCACATGCAGGGATCGCAGATCAATTCATCCAGACATTTGATCCGATTCGCAAACTTGTTTGATGAACCAAATTATACAGAGATCAGTTATCAAGATTAAAAGATTCTGTATCAGTCTGATCATCTCAGATGTTTGAAGGACAGACCCCTGTCATCATTATTGGCTCTGCCTCTTTGCATCATGATTTGCACTGATTTATGAGCGTTTGTTGCATCTGTTATCTTTAATCACAAATTATCAATAAATCAAAAGCTAATTTTATTTATATTTCCATCTGCACTTTTAGAAGGTTGCATATATGCACTCATTTGCTCTGCTTAGTAAATCTGTCCTTTAGAGTCATGAATATTTTGATGATCTTATCAGTCTATGCTTTTTAGCTTAGAAAATGCCTCTCCTCTGCTCACCTCCATAGTATTTATATAACATTAAACGACTCAACAACAATATTCAAATGCTGAATACTGACACATAAATTTGATATGCAAATTTAATTTGCAGATTGATCTAGATGTATTATTAGCTAAATGTGTTTTAAAGGACAGTTCAGAGGTAGCAACCAGGTCATCCCTTAGGAAATAGCAGTCTCTGTATCAGAGAGCTGAATGTCTAATTAGCATACTAACGCTCCTCTATCTTAAATCAGGCCAGTTTCCTGTCACAGAATGTGGCGCTTTGATTAATAGTGTGGCACTCTGCCATGGAGACGTTAAAAGCTTTTAATGTTTTGCTTTTTTCCTACATCAACAACAACACTTATCCTTTGCGACAATGATTGAAGCTCCAATCAGTCGCAGACTGATTGCTAAACAGGTGACTTCTTCAAAACAGAGGGGAAAACTAATTAAACAAAGAGAGAGAAAATTTGAATGTCTTGTGCATGCAAATCACGCCATTTTAATGGCTTAAAAACTGAGGCTTAGTTTCTGCACATTTGATGACTGAAATTATTTTAATGCCTGTCTAAATGTTCCCTTCAGCTCAGGGATGGAAAACCAGCAAGAGTCTGCAAAGAAAATGTTCAAATGTCATCATTTAAAAGTCATTGTGCTTTGACTGGGCATGTGGCATTATGTGCCCCTGTTCCAGCTTTTCTGACAGGATTGTGACACATTTGGACCTCTCTGTTCGGTGCTTTATGAGGAGCGCTGGGCATAGTCTGGAGATGATTGGATGGGCTTGCTTTATTTCATCATTTAATGAAAGTAAATTAACCTTTGTGCTTCTCAGAGAACAACTGAACGTTTGAAATAGAAATGTTTATTTTCCCCCAGGGCTCCAATGTGCCGCTAGGTTGTTTTGAAAAAGAAAAAAAGCATTTTCAAGCTTCTCTGATCTAAAATGCTTCACGCTGACAGCTTAGCTTGACTCCAAAGGGCAGATCAATAGGTTCGTTCAACTTTCAGTCAGAGCTGGGAATATCATTTGAGAACTGGACTCCTCAAGGTAAAAGCTTGTGGTTCTGAAACGTGGCATCAGACGCAGTCAATAAAGGTTAATAGGTTTGTGTGTAGCAAACATGGTTGCACTAATAACTTGTTTCAGTAAAAAAAAGTTTTTGGAGGAAAATTCTAAATTCAACTAATGTCTCTTTTTAAAAATAAGCTTTCACTAGCTGGGTGTGAAGCAAATCTTTTTAAAGTTTGCACAAAAATTTAAATCCAAAGTGCAACTTAGCTGCATTTCCATCAAGTTATTAGAGAAGCTGACTATAGTATTGGTCACTTAGAAAACAATGGTAAACAAGAAAAGCATAATGAAGTCACATGGGTGTAATGTTGATTAAAAAACATTGTTTATTCTGTGTTTCAATCTCCCATTATTCACATAAACCCCATTTATACCAGTACAAAACCATCTCAAGCGAGTGAAAAAAATGAATTAAGGAACTTATAATCGAAATTTGGGATTTCCATCACTCGTTTCTCATGCAATAATTCAAAATGTGCATTAACACAAGGGCATGGAAACCCAGCTTAATAGAGTCATTTCACTGAGAATCAGCTATATTAAGGCAACTTGACATAAACAAATATGTCACAACCTGCTTTTGTCTTGACATTACCAGGGCAACAAAACTTGTCATAAATCTGTCATAAACATGATTGTCTTGAAGCCAGTGCATACAGTCCATTTTGAAAATGAATATTTTTATTCGTTTCTCAGTAAATATAGGCAATATATGTGTTTTGGTGCGTTTAAACAAAACAGATTTATTAAACTATTTTTATTAAACTATTTATTAAAATAATATTTTAGTCACCAAACATTTAGAAATTGAAAGATAATACAATTAAATTTGAGCAAAATATTGCAAAAAAATTTACAACCTACAAAATTTTAACTAAATTTTTCACATGTTTTGCTTATAATTTTTCCTCTTTTTTTATTTGTATTTAATATTTTTCTATAAGATATTAATTTGGATGCACTAGTTTTTTAGACCATTATCAACCATTATTTTGTTAGATAAGCTCCAGATTTGGCTTCAGTAGTGACTGATCTAATGTATTTGCACAAATATAATATTAGCTTCCTATTAAAAATATGAATTTAAAAGATAAATTTGTGAAGGGTGTACTTATAAATGCTAAGCACTGTATGTCATGAACATCATCATGAGTATTTTTTGGACCTCAGCTACAATGTTGCTGTCATTAAATGTCGTTAAATGTTATTGAATTCTTTTAAAAAAATGAGTAATAATAGTTTTGATGAGACATTTGAATAACAAATACAGTTTGTTCCACTGAAAAATTTATCAGAAAATTCAAGACAATTATAATGCCTTATGACAATCATGTTTATGACAGATTTATTATTAGTTCTTATTACGTTATGCTGTCTTGGTAAGTTGTCATGGCAAAGATTAGGACCGATTGTGATGTGTTTGTTTATATCAAGTTGTCATAACAAACAATGTCATCTTTGCTTTTAAAATGACATAACTGAGCAAACTAATAACAGTTGTCATAAATCATCAATGTCACATGAGTAGCAATGTGATGTGGCTGTATATCAGCACTTGGGACGCATGCGTTAGCATTAGGCTCAGTGGCGGAGCTACAATGTTTTATATGAGGTGGCCACTGCTACTTCAGGGGGTCCACACACTGTACTCAAATAATAAATAATAAATTAAGGGAATTAAAAAGTTTCATTTGCAAAAACAATGCTGAATTTATTTAGAAAAGCATTAGCATAAATAAAAACCTAACAAAAATACTGCAATTACACATAGCAGACTTCAAACAGACCTGGATTTGAAAAGAAAAAGCACATTGTTTGTGCTTCTTTATAAAGAAGTCTGATATCTTGCCCTTTTTCATGTTTAATTGACCCTGTCCAAAATATAAAAGTCTGGTTACATCTGATCCAGTTAGAAACACATTTATTCATTATCATACTTGGACTTTAAAATCAGCAAATGATCTAAAAAACATTTTTCTGAAGAAAGTATATGAGCTGGCTATTCCATTATAAATAAATTTAACTCACAAACAGCTAGTCTAACATTACTTCTCCAAAATAGCAAAATATTTCAACATCATAAATTAAATTTACCCTCAGTCATCTTTCCATCAAGTAAATTTCTCGTGTTAGCCTAATTGGTTGGTGACGTCACCCACCTGAGCAAGAGGTGGCAGTAATGCACCTAAACGTTTTTTGTCAACCAGCGTAAAACAGGAAGAAGAAGAAATCTTCATTCCCCCCATCATATGGATTTACTTTCATCGGCTAGACACCGGCCTCACAGCTCCGTTTAACTTCTTTAGACAAATGAGATGTCAATCAGCATCAGGAACTGCCAGCAGCAAATATAATTTTGGGGTGGCACCCAGGGTGGCCAATTTGATGTCAGGGGTGTTGAGTGGTCACCCCTCTGGCTCTGCCACTGATGAGGCTGCAGGCCGAGGGCCTTAGTGTCCCAGCAGTGAATATACAGTCATATGTCCCACCAGTGACAATATTCTCTATTGCAATCAGGATATCACAATAATTAACCCCCAAAAAGGCAAAGCAACGCAATCACTACCAGATTACTGTGTTTGGATTAAGAAAAATGCTAAACACATGCAGGCATTTCTTTTTTCTTTCTTTTTACTGAACTAGTCTGCAGTTACAAAAACAGGAGACGCATTAGAAACAAACCAAACCAAAAAAGTAACTCAGGGTTATACAAAGAATGACCAACACAAAATACATACATTCCTAATATGTGAGTCCCATCTTACACTCAAAACACTACAATAACTATGGTATAAATACAGCACTGCAACATAAAAAAGAAAGAGATCGACTTATAATGAAACTCGCCTATTTTATAATGATTTGATCAGCTGTAGTTTGAAAATACGCAGAACTTTTCACCTCTAAGTGCTTATAATGTTGTCTCTGTTGCCATTTTGTGAATGGACAATGTCAACCATCTTTGCTCTGCTCCATGACAGGTTGTTGGATGCCGACGCGCTCTATCTCAAATTTATAAATATAAAATGGGCACTATCCTCATAAATAAACTGCACAGTTGCAATCCAAACAACTGCATTCTCGTCTAAAAAAGCCTCAAAAGCACATTATGTTGTCCAACAGCGGCAATATTTAGTTAATAATTAACTGTAGTGAGTTTATTGATCTGCTGTCACTCTATGTGGGCGGAGTAATACAGAAGGCTAAGGAGGCTGTATGAGTTCTCATATTGCAGAATATCGCACGGCTATAAGCCAATCAGATTTCGAGAACCAGACAGAACTGTTCTATAAGCATACCAGAGGTCACGTTAAACTTTCTCATTGTCCGTCATTTTGACGGAAAGGGTTGTACAAATTCTGTCATAATCTATTATTGCCCGTCATTTAATTTGCATATTTTCTAATCGCTTTTTTATTCATATTTTATGTTCACGACGAGCATATAGGCTAAATTATTCATTTATTTATTTGACAAATAAACAAATACTCCATCAAATTTATTGTTCAACAATTTCATGTGTTTTTTTTTTCGCACCAACAGAGGAGGGAATTTTGTTCTGGAGACTAAAGCCGCGTTCTGCTGTCACACTGGAGACTGGAATTACTAGCGCCACTTCAGCCAGCGTTTTGGAAATATTTGTCCTTAGGAAGTTATCAGAAGTTTGCAGGATTCTCTGAATGTGGGATTTTCCAATCCTGCAAGCACTCGTTTCACCGGGCAAAAATTCTGCAACAGGCGCTCCTTCTGCATCATAGGCACGGCTGCACCCCTCTGCGTTCCGTATTGCTCACAAACGTGCTCCAAAGCATCTAGTCCATAGCTCTTCAACGCGCTGCCAGTGGTCGAATAGCGAGATGCCTTGAGTATGGTGTTGAGGTCAGCGATGAGACCCACATGCTCCAAAAGGATTTTTTTTTGTGATAGATTTGGTTAGCTCTGCTATGTACTCTGCGCAAAACCGAAAATGTCTGCGCATCTGCCTGTGTCAGCGTAATGCCACAGAACTTGCCATCTTGTAATGCCTTGCACTGCAAAAAATGATTTTCTTACTTAGATTTTTTGTCTTGTAACTAGTCCAAATATCTACAAATTCTTATCTTAAGAAGAATTTTCACGATTTTCTTAAAAAAAAAAACTCACTTAATTTTGGCATTTCTTAAAACAAAACAATGTGTTTTGCTTGTCTAGAAAATTCTTTTTGATTTAAGAATTTGTAGATATTTGGACTAGAAACAAGACAAAAAAAATCTAAGTAAGAAAAGCCTGTTCTATTCATTAAATCCTGTATGCTAGTATGTTCACCTTTATTAATAATATCACAACTATTTGGCCGTTTAAAGAAACTTCTCACACTAAGATGCCGTGACATTTTTGCAACTGTACGCAGCGATGACAAAGAGTAGACAAAACAAGACAACTGATAATTAATAAGGGCAATCGCCATCAGCTGGACAGGAGTGGGAATTAAAGTTAGTTACAAATTACAATAGATCGCCCTCAGCATAATCCGTCAAAATGACAGATCACCTTCAGATCTTCCGTCACTGCTGAAAAAAATCTGTCACTGATGGAAAATATTCGGTTAACGCAACCTCTGAAACATACATAAAATCTCATTTACATTCCTCCAAACAAACATGTATAAAAGTTTCATGACAGTCTTATGAACACCTTGTCAAGTAAAGTGTAACACATTGATTTCTTTTATGTCACATGACCACCTACCATTGCTCTATCACTGCCATTCACAAATCTTCATGGGATGAACAAAAAGTGTCCATAGAGCCTATACTTCTCGGCAGGAATAGTAAGTGATTACATTTTGCCTTCTGTTTAGTCTTTTTTTTTACTAGCGAGAGCAGAACACTATAGTTCATTTATGCAAGTGAGGATAGCAAAATAGATTTAACTGTGAAATATTATACAACAAATGCATTAACACTAACTGATGGAACATTATTGTAAAATGCTGTTTGACTGGGTAAATACTGACATAACGACAGCTGTCTGAATAATCTTTGATTAATTGTCATCCATAACAAACTGTAACCCTCTATCAAAGTTGTCTGCCATTAGATGAATTAGGTCTGACACAGTTTAACTACAAAGAGCTGACTTCTTGTCATATTTCATTACCATTTTCTAAACTAGAAAACTAGAAAATCTGATAATATGAAAAATGTTGAAGGTGTCAGAATAATTATTCTTTCGTCACAGTCTAATAAGTATTCAAGTCCAATCACAGCCATTTTTGTTTCCATGTCTTACTTGGAGACCAGGGCGAAGGCATCGGCACACACGGGTGGGCAGGGCACCAGTCTGACCAGCATGCTGTCTGCGGCCGCCTGGAAATGTGCCCGCGCCACACGCTCCAACACAGACGCCAGAGTGGCAGCATCTCCCGCCTTCCCTCCAGGATCTCCACCTCCAGAGTCCAAAATATGACCTCCATGAATCACCAGGATGAGCAACTGCGTCCTGCACTTCCTCTGCAGGAGATTGAAAGAGATAAAATGAGTTCAAACTGAGGGAGTAATTAAATGTGATTAGAAAAAAAGGAACGAGGACTGACCTCCATATCTTCCAGACCGTCCACGCTGCTCTGAGGTGCACATCGAGGGTGTCGCAGTCTGTACAGGCTCTCTGGTGGTCAATGAGAAACAACAAAAGATTGAACTGGCTTTATGGTGCTCTGCGGTGCGACAGCTGTTTCACCTCCAACCCATCCATCTTACTGATGACTGATGCCACACTTATATTCTTTAGAGAGATCCTTGTTCCCTCTTCCCCAAAGCAGTATTAAAACACACAAGAGCGTTCTCTCCATCCTGTGATGGATTTGAACTGATTTGCCCACGTTCATTACTACAATCTCAATTTATTTGTAATGCAATGCACAGTAAAGTTATGTAAATTAAAGCCAAACAGTAGTGTGAAGTAGCAAATACTCAAATTACTGTAATTGAAGTTTTCTCAAGAATTGTACTTTACAAAGTAGTTTTAAAAATGTGTACTTTTACTTTTTCCTGACTGCATTTTGTGTGCTGTGTCGGTACTTTTACAGCACTATTTTCCTTCAATCTGCAGTCACTACTTTAATTTTTTTCTTGTCTATGGTTGACTAATCTAGATTAATCAGTTCTGTGTTTCCCATTCAATCAAATTGCATCAAAGAACAACCTCAAGACATAGAAGAAAACAAAACTGTTACATGTTTAGACTGTGTCACTGATGAGAAGACGATGAATGCCTGTTGAATAATGATTGAAATGGCCTTTAACAATCAGTAAATGCAGTACAGAATGTTACGTTTTCACACACACACACACACACACACACACACACACACACACACATTTGTCTCAAAAGAAGATGAGGTGTCCTGATCCAGCACTGCTCCAGAGGCACCAGCAGCTGCACAGGTACAGACACAGGGTGCAGCACTGAGGGCCGGCCATCTCCACAGTAACAGAGAAGGTTTATTCCTTATCTTTTGTAAAATGCTTGAAATTGGGAATGCTTCAGCACGTCAGTGTTTATTTTAATGTAAACTATTTATGTTTAAATACATATGTTTGTGTGTTTTTGTTCCTCTGGGGGGTTACACAAATTTCTTTCTGCATGTAAATGCATCAGTTCTATTTGTGACAGCTTATTATTGGAGCACATAGTAATGTAATGAGTTTTTACATCAAATTAATCTCACATTTTAAATTTGTAGTCCATAAATACATTTTACATCGTAATACTCAACACTCACTACCCTGGAGTACAAAAGTAGTATTTAGAACAGATCATTTTACTCTATTTGGCAAGCAATAGTACTTTTAGTGGATTGTAAATTTAAAGCACTCTTTCCACCACTAGTTAGAAAATAAAAAGATCTGCAGTCTAATTTGCTGTCACTTCCTCTGTCGATATATTAAAAAGGCTCACACAGCAGTGTTAACCCTTTTTCTGTGCAATGATATTGAAAAACGGCTTTAATATACAGTAAATCTTTTTAGTTTTAACAAAAATACATAATATACAAAACATCTGTAATAATTGTTGTTCAAATTAATTTGGGATAATATTATGCTGTGACAAATTTAATTTCATATGAAGTATTTTTTTTTATTATATAAATTATATAGTATATAAAATATAAAGTATGAATAATTATTGTAACAAACTTTAATATACACTCCTAAAATTTACACACAATAAATGCCACATTTCACATAATGCATTTAAAGCTGCCTAACATTGTAATTAAATATATAAAAAGCTTTCAGAATATTAAAAAAACTCCACTGTCACCACATCATCATCACAATGCAATGGAATAAGGACTCTCTGAGTTTGGATGGTTATCATGGTTCCATTAGCTCTTGCTGGTAAATGCCATAACTACACTCAGCTGGCTAATGGCATTTTTCTCCATTAGCAGGTCCATTTACGATTTAAAGAGCCCTAATACGATATTTTAAAGGTTGCTATTTTTGCTTTAGAGGTCTAAGGTGTGTGTTGATATTTAAAACTTTGCAGACCTTTTATACTTATGGGCAGCTACATTACAAAGTGCATGAAATACAATATTCAAAAAATGGGGCACTATAAAATTGTGTATTGTCTAAAAAAAAAAGCTCAAAAAATATAATAAAGCAGCTGGAAATTCCATATCGAAAGACTCATAAAAGTCAATTGAATTACCTTCTATCTGTCAAATACTACAGCAGAATGTTCACCATCCAGCTTCTGGACGATTTCCCTTTTGAGAACAATGTTTAATTGGAACCATATCAGAACTGCAGGTAAAATGGCCTTTTATATTTCATTTATGTAATATTGTGATTGGCCTATTATTCAGCCTTTTTAAAGAGCACTAGAGTTTTTCTAGTCAGAAGCTGACTGCTCTTTGCCTGTCAAAGTCAACCTCAGAAGAAATCACAGCTCATGCTGCTAGCGGCTGTGCTCTAACCGCTTCAGAATTTCAATAGCAAGCCAGTCTGCATCTGTTTGTGGCTCTGTGTGAGGCTGGGGAAAACGGGTATTAATGAATAATGCAAAAAAACCTCCAGACAAACCGGGGAGAAAGAACAGAAGGGAGAGTTAGGGAGCATTTCACAATGAAAATCCGAATGGCACTCAACAAAACAATTAACACTTAAATTGTGTCAGATTTAGAAATAGAGGTTACAGGGCACACAGTTGTTTGCTGTTTCTTGATAGGTTTTTCCACTGCTTGAAAACAAGCTGTGCGTGTCTTTCCCTAAGCTCCCATTACCCCAGTTCACAGAATAACACCATTAAAAAGCCATGTCAGTCCACTGCTTAGCTACACTTTTAAAGTGAAAAAAACAATAGTGGGGACAGAAATGTTAAAGTACATGGACCTCTGTGAAATAAAGGTGGACGTCTGTGCCTAATCTCAAACTAAACTACAACCACACTGTAAAACTCATAAAGTTAAGGTAACAAACCATTTGAGGAAACCGATTGCAAAAACCATTTAAGTTCATAAACTAATCCTAATGAGTACTGTGAACTTAATCCATTTGAGTAAACGAAGTGAAGAGAACTAACCAACCGAGTACTGTAAAACCCAATAAGTAAAGGCAACTCAAACCATTTGAGTAAAAACAAAAAATCTATACGAGTACTGTGAACTTGCTCCATTTAAGTAATGAGGTATTTAATTAACTCATTACTTTCAACACTGAGTTCAAAACTCTTTTCAAATGAGTAGAATTAACTTTCAGTCAATTTTGTCTTAACTACACTAACAATTCTCACAAAACTACACATTTCATTTGATAAATTTGACTGTTGGGTTTTACAGGGGATGGTCTACCAGGGATCTACACTGCAAAAATGCTGGGTTCCACACAATTCCTTCATGTAGTCTCAACACAAATTGATTAAGTTAACCTAATTGTTTTTACAAATTTAAGTGGATTGAACATGAAACAAGTTGTCCCCAAAAAACGCTCAAAAATTGTTAATTCAGCTCATCATAAATAAGTAGTTTCAGCAAAAATCATTTTGTGAGTGTACCTGAGAAAAGTATTGCCACCCTGTCCGCCACCCCAGCATTGGCAACCCTGTGCAGCAAAGTAATCAAATATAAATCAGTTTCCTCGACAGATTTACAGCAGGGATGCATCACTTGTAGATAATGAAAATAAATGTCATATATGAAAGTGTAATCTAAACAAACAAACAAAATAAATTAGTTTGTTTTTGTAAATCACAAAGCCTCTTTTACTCCATGTTGGCAGATACAATATAAACACTATAAGCACTGCATCAATAGATGTTTTAAAATACTAATACTGATAGCGTTAATAAAATAAATAGGGCTTTAATGAAGTGGAAAGAGTGTCATGGTTGGTTGCAAGAAAGCTGACCCAGTTGCAGCAATAAAACATACAAAAGGGTTTATTGTCAGTATTAGGCACAAATAGACAGACAAGGGGGATGACAAAGCCCAAACAGCAGGGGCAACAACACAGGGAAGCCAGTGGTAGAGACAAGAGGACACCAAAATGAACAGCCAGTCAGGAGTAGGAGCAACAGTGGTCAAAACCAGAGCTAGATCCTGGAGCAAGCCACGTAAACTTCAGACTGGCAGATCAGGGAGGTCAGGACACAGGATGGGACTGGAAAATTATAAGACACAAGACAGGACAGCAAACAGGCAGCAATAATATACAATAAAATAAAACTAACTAAATCTAAAAGAAAACATGAAATCAAATCTAAATCCCAGTATAAGAAAACTAGACTGACTTGGGCAATCGGATAAAACAGAAACTGAAATAAGACTTTTAGACTCTTAAAGAGACAAATCAAATAAAAAAAAAAACACATAATAAACTACTAATAAAACTGGGACAGACAGGGGAAAAACACACACACACACACACACACACACACACACACACACACACACACA
>CAIGQZ010032440.1:2079479-2106765 GCA_903798205.1 Danio tinwini | reverse complement strand
TATATATATATATATATATATTAGCTAAGCATAAATCATTGAATAGGATTAGGCTATTAGCATCTCGCTTTAAAATGAACCTATTTGTTTAAATATTTTTCCTTTTTTAATGGATAGTTCATTCAAAAAAAGTTAAATTGTCATCCTTTACTCAACCTTTACTTGTTCCAAACCGGTTAGTCATTTTTTTTATTTTGTTTAAGACAAAGGAAGATATTTTGAAGAAAGCTGGACACCTGTAACTATTAACTTCCTTAGGATTAGATTTTCTTTCAATAGTTACAGGTAACTTATGTAAAAAAAAAAATATATATATATATAGTTTTGTCGTTTCTTTGCCTACCTTTAAAATTTGTGTTGGGTGGGTAATAGTACATCACTTTTTTTGGGGGGGGGGGTCTACACCACTGGTATTATATACCATATAATATTATATTATAACATTATAGTGTATAATAATAGTATTATTTCAATATGTATTAAAAATAAAAATAATAATATAGTTTTTACAAAGTATCATATTTCTAGCAATATGCTGTGGCTCTGCATGTGCAACTAGTCTCATTGAGGCATCAAATATTTAATTTCTGAAAAGTTCAGCCAAAAAAATTAAGTCTGCCCTCCTCCTTAAATTCTGAGCTGCAGACCAAGTCAAATGATCCTTCCATGCTGGCCATTTTTGACAGTTTGCTGCATGTATTGTAGAATGCTATAATTTAGGAAAGCATTAGTGTCTGCTTACAAAATATGGTACACACCATGCCAAGAAATCTTCATACAGTTGAAGTCAGAATTATTAGCCCCCCTGTTTATTTTTTTCCCAAATTTCTGTTTAACAGAGATTTTTTCAACACATTTCTTAGCAAAATAGTTTTAATAACTCATCTCTAATAACTGATTTATTTTATCTTTGCCATTATGACAGTAAATAATATTTTACTAGATATTTTTCAAGACATTTCTATACAGCTTAAAGTGACATTCAAAGGCTTAACTAGGTAAATTAGGGTAACTAGGCAGGTTAGGGTAATTAGGCAAGTCATTGTATAATGATGGTTTGTTCTGTAGACTATCGAGAAAAATAATAGCTCAAAGGGGCTAATAATATTGACCTTGAAATAGTTCTTAAAAATTTAAAAAACAGTTTTTATTCTAGCTAAAATAAAAATAAGACTTTTTCAGAAAGAAAAAATATTATCAGACATACTGTGAAAATTTCCTTGCTCTGTTAAACATCATTTGGGAAATATTTAAAAAAGACAACAAAAAAATCTAAAGGGGGCTAATAATTCTGACTTCAACTGTAGATATTTCAAAATGTGCATAAAATTTGTGGATGGAAATTGTATGGCCATATATCTGGGTTACAGCTATATGAGATAGGCTATGTGTTATCATAAGTGGTTTTATGGTTTTTTTTTTACAAAAGTAAAATAAAATCTGAAATATTGTCAATAATATTTATAAAAAAAAGAAATGCCTTGTTTAACTAGTATGCGTTTCAATTAGTAATGCAGGAAAAGAAATTTGTACAATTACTATATATTATATACTATATAGTATACTATTATAATTGAAACTTTATATAAACTATAAAATATACAGTATATACTATAATTACTAATATACGATTTTACTCATTTAAAAAAGCATCTTTTATTGTTATTTTATCTAAAGAACGTGTTACTTCATCCCCTTGAGAAGCAATAATATAAGTTTTACTCTTACTCAGGAATCACTACACCATCGATGTTTGAGAAACGCACCGGAAGACTGCTGACCTTTATTCTGTTTATTTTCATCTTTTTCCTGTTTCTTGCACGCTCTGGATCCACAGCTCTGACTTTTTCACATCTTGCTTCCAATTTCCTTCATTTCAGTGCCTCTTTTGTTCATTAGTGCAGAGCTCACAGATGTTTCTTAAGCCTCCTGTGCTCAGGTGTGTTTGAACTCAGAGTTTAATTGAATGGAAATGTGTGTTTGTCATGACAGAAGATTCGTGTTTTATTTGTTAGTTTCTAAATTTAGCTTGTAACCTATTTATTTACAAAAATACAATAACATTCATAATCTGGGTCACATGCAAATGCTTTAGAGTGGAAGAAAATAAATAAATGTTTTATTTAAATGGTTGGATTCATCCCGGCTGCCTTTAAATCTGAAATATGTTCCAGATTTATTAACTGTGAAATGAAAACGGATAATTGTTTGGTCTAATCCTCTCTCGCCATTTCAATCCTTTCTCTATAATCTGTAACCTTACCATCAGGGAAACCAAAATAACCAAATCCACATGATATTACGCTCCTCTAAGCTGTCTATAAATCCTATAACTGTGGGTGAAACTACATGGAGACCTTCTTCCACAATTCATGAATACAGATGAAAAAAAGGATTTTCTCAAATTATACGTTCCAGAAAAATAAAGCTGATGAACCCATCGTTTATGGCCGAGAAACCCTGACAGATCACTCGATCATTCTGCCACATTTACGGTCTTATTGCTCTTTCAGTAGGACTGTTTTACAGTCTGATGAGACACATTTTTCTTAAATGAGTGTCAAAAAGTGAGCAGCCTGTTTCTCTTCCTTTAAAAGTAGCTGTCGTGCAGAATTACACAAACTCTAAATCTCCATTGCAGCATTGGAGAGTCTCTCTGAAGGGAGTTAAATGTGTTAGAGAGTTATACGGTGCTGTGGTATTAATACAGCTTAGAGAAGCAAAACAGTGATTACTCTGCATCTGTAGCATTAGTCACTGTTGATTCTCTCTTTAAGTCAATCGCCAAACAAACTGTGTGCCAGGGAAACTGCTGTTTAGGGTAAAGTAAACTAATTAGGGAGGAGCAGAATTCAGATTATCCTCAGCTTTCACAGCAATTTCACTCGTCGGATGACGTTTATTAAAATAAATGTGCCCTAAAATCACACCATCAGGCTACTCCTACGAGGTGCGTGTTGACTTGAATGCAGGACTGATTTAGATTCAGCTGTGTGTTCTAGTGGAGAAGTCGCTGAGGATTATACAGTACCTCTGGAGTGCTCCAGGTGTCCCAGTGTCTCAATCTGCTCCACCAAGTCGTTGGAGTTCCACTGGCTCATTTCCAGGAGCAAAGCCGTCTTCCCCTCCATAACATCTGCAGATCAGTAGGAAATGAGAAGCCATCAACACATTAAAGGGTCTATAATAATGATAGCAAATAGTTTTTTTCACTAAGGGCCCATTTACATGAAGTTTTCAGGGAAAAAAACTGAAAGCACTGAAAACTTTTTATGCATTTTCCATGTTTGTTTACATGACAACAGAGTGACTTGAAGTGACTGAAAATGCATACATATGAAAAGGGTTTGTAAAGTGGAAGTTTTTTAAAATGTCACCATTGTCATGTCCATTTAAACACACAAAGACGAAAGTCAATAGCTCCTTTTACACAGTGATTTCGGTAAAAATCCGTTAAATATCCGTAAAAATCTGTTAAATTACAGAAACGACTACTGGTAAATTAAAAAAAAGCGCTGTTCACACAGACAAGGACATTCTGGAATTTTACCGAAAAGCACCATTCAGACATCCATTGCAAAATACCAGTAAATTCTGACATCATTAACCAAAAATGAGCTATAAATGGTTGCGATTGTATTTGTAATCATAAAGGGAATCACAATGTTGATAGTTTCACTTTTATTAAAAAGCTTTAGCATTTATAGCTGATTTTAGGGACACCGCTAGGAGGAGAAAGTTAGGATGTTTGTAAGGGCCCACTCCGTTTCGGGGTCCCCATAGTTACTATTAGAGAAAAGATGAAGAAAAAAAAACGCTACCATCCGAATGCAGAAGCGCCAACCGCAAGTAAAACAGTTTTGTTTACACATTTAACTACATTACAAATGCTGACGATATGAAGAAACACTTTTGCATGTTGAGATGTACATTTAAGTATGTGCTGCAGCTTTCGTGTTTTTAAAATGAAAGTCTAACGTTGTTGTAGGCTATTCAAATCTGACTCACAGGAGCACTCCTTCACGTGGACGTGCATCACGCAACTGAACGCAGAGTGGGCAGGTAAACTCACAGCGGTTTATCATAAGCATTTAATCAACATTTATAAACATTTGCCGGTATTTTCAAAAAGGACCCGTTCACACATGATCCCTTTCTGGAAAATTGCCAGTAATTAAAAAAGTCTGTATGTGTAAAAAGGGCTTTTGAAAATCATGACATCATGTGCATGTTTAGGGGAGAGTAGATTAAAAACTAGCATGAACAAACACGAAAAAGCAGAGTATGTGGCAACACTTATTAGTAAAGTGTGGATTTTTTACAACCAAAAGTGGAGACACATCTTACACACATGGCAAATTCTACATATTCACTAGTGCCAAACCACTGTCGGCACACCGTCAATTTCTTACAGGTACTGTTTACTAACAAGATGACCAAGAGAAATACTGGCATATGTAATACAGTGTTTTTGATGGATGTGTAAATGCAGTTTGTGTTTAAAATGTTCTTTTTAAAAATGCAAGGGAAAACGTTTCTGTTTTTGACTACATTGTTGTCATGTAAATGTAACCGAAAATGTGGTGCAAAGCCAAAGTTTTAACACTGGAACTACCAGAATTCTATAACTAATAGAATGGCATTCTAACTAACATAACTACATTCTTACCCGTTATGACATTGCTGAATTGAATTTTTGTCATGTCATATTTTCTATTTAGAGTTTAGAAATAAGCTTTGAATGTATGTCATTATATTTATAGACAAGTAATTTCCCTAAACATACAATCTTTTTCCAATATAGCCTATAATATAATTATTAGACCACCGACAAAGGTGTGTAACTCACTTAATCCAACAAGCGGTAGAGCAATGTGTTGCTGAAAATGTTGTTTTGAAAGACATGTCTGAAGTAAAGTTATGTTTTTGCTATAAGAAATTAGCTAGAAAACAGAGGCACGCATTTTCAGAAGGCACTGGAAAAAGTGACACTGAAATGCATGCATACCAAATACATGCAGTCCAAATGCAGTCCAAATACTCCTTTGTGATTTGTCTTTTTAGTAAAATAACAATGTTAGAATGAAATACACACATATTTAAGAAAATTCAGGGTACTGTTGTATGGATTTTATTTTAACAGACAGTCAAAATTACAGCCTTAGTGTTAACTTAATTTCAATAAAAAGTTAGTAACAATGAAATAACATTGTATTAATACTGTACTAACAATGTAATAAGGATTACAATATGTTGCATAGCATTGTCTAAGATACATATTAAATATTTTTTTTTATTTGGAAGCATGTAGAAAAGAATATATGCCATTCATTTTCTCAGATCTGCTTAAACACATTAATGTTAATATTAATTAAGTGTGATCAGCCTAAAAAGTGTTTGTGGAAATAAATTATATATTTTTTTTATTTGGATTAACTTTAAAACACATTGTAAATACATTAAATACATGATAAAAATGGCAATTAATAAAATGTTAGAAAAACAAAAATATAAAAATGGTAATTGAATGATTATTTCAGCCAACACTACAATCTTATAAATGAAAATGTATACCAACTAAACAAAAGAGAGAGAAATTAAGTGATCATAAATATATATGGGTCAAATTAC
Organism: Danio tinwini; assembly: GCA_903798205.1. Lineage (NCBI taxonomy): Eukaryota > Metazoa > Chordata > Actinopteri > Cypriniformes > Danionidae > Danio > Danio tinwini. The sequence goes on along the minus strand of CAIGQZ010032440.1, from coordinate 2,101,134 downwards.
TAAGTCATATTTTTTTACAGTGTACGATAAAATCATTTTCTTATACTGCTTATAATGTGAAAATGCTAAATATGCCAAATATCTTCCCAAGTTTGCAACAAGAATGGTTTAGAAATCTGTTGTTAGCAAATTAGAAACATTTCAAAAGAACATTTCAAGTGTTGCACTAAAATAAAAGCTAATTGTTTGTTTGTTTAAACCTACAATTTTTACAATTATCTGTGACTGAAAGTGTTATAATAAAATACAATATTTGTAGCATTTTTTATATTTTTATAAACTGTATGTTATTTATTTGCACAGCCATAATTGTGAAATGAATAATAGTACTAGTAATAGTAGCAATAGTAATACTAGAATGGATAAATTAACATTTAATCAAAATAACCCAATGAATTGGATTCAATATAGCCCAATGCATTAGGTTAAAATGACCCATAGTTGGCAGGGTGTTATAATAACCTATAGTTGGGTTATATGTTGGGGTATGTTTGGGTAAGTACCTCACATTTGTTAAGGGTCCAAAAGTAGATGGACAATTGGCTACTAAGCTGTTCAATGGCCAGGTGTGTGTTATTCCCTCATTATCCCAATTGAGCAGATAAAAGGTCCAGAGGTCATTTCAAGTGTGCTATTTGCATTTGGAATCTGTTACTGTCAACTCTCAACATGAGATCCAAAGAGCTCTCACTATCAGTCAAGCAATGCGATATGAATACAGTTTCACCAGATGGTTTAATAGCGCTATTTTGGAAAGAAATCTTGAATCTAGACCGACTGTGGGGATTTTGTAGGGCAGTGAATCATGGATGAAAAATTATTAAAGCTACAAATGTTATACTTTTTGTTGAAACTCTCTCTTTTTTGTGCTTTAAACTCTTTTTAAATACGTTTAAACACATGCAAATGATAAACTTTCACTCTGTTTTGTTTAAACTTTGCAGTGACTCCACAACTCTCTTGTATTCTGCACTGTGGTGCTGATCAACTATAATCTAAATGCAACATTGCATTATCCTGCTATATGACTATTGCGTATTTGCTCACATTGCAATATCGATGCTGGAACGATTTATTGTGCAGCCCTTGACAAAACCAACCAATGGGTTAATTATTTTTAATAACATATAAAGGACCACATTTCACCCAGCATTTAGATATGTCCATATTTTACCCAATTTGAGTTTAAATAACCAAGCATTTTTTTAGAGTGTACATTTATATTCACAAAAACAGACTTCACTTTGGAATTTTGCTTTCCATAGACATTTTTTTAAGTGTACAAAAAAAAGACCACAATTTTGTTCAAATCCATCCACTTTGAAAATGGCTTCTTTTATTAAACAAGAACTATTTCTAGGCCATGTCTTCATGAAGTGCCCTTAACAGTAATGTAGGAGAAAAAAATGCTCTCAGGGAATCATTTAAAAAGACGTATGGCACAACACAGACACAAAAGGGCAAGAAAAAAAATCCTCAGATGGAGCCAAAAATAGAGCAGTGAGATAGCAGGGCACAGGCAGGGGAGAAGGAGAGCCTGTGGAATAAGATGATAAGAAACTAATGAAGATGGATCACTCTCTCTGTGTTTTCCTCGATTTGTAAATTAGACAGTTTTCGACGATGAACTCTGTCTCCTTCTCCAATAATAGGGAAAAAATAAGTCGACAAACTTTATTTTGTTCATTTTAGTCAGTCATTAGTCTGCCGCTAAAGGCCATGGGATTGTTCTCTTACCATCTGCGGCTGTGGCTTTAGCCAACTCCATATCAGCCAATTAGAGGATTACTCATGTCCCACTGAATATTAGATTTGGCTTTCAAGACACTGAAAATGATGAAAAGAGGGAATGTTGGATGTATAGAATTGAAAGGCGAACAGTATTTCATTTTAATAAGAAAAATACTTTTAATCCACTATTTAAATGAGTAATATCACACAAGTAGCAGTGCAATATGGCTGTATATTGGCACTGCCATGCGTTGACAGCCATATTGCACTGCTACAAGTTTGATATTGCATTTACACAACAATTAGACTGCATAATCATGTGTATAAAAAAGAAAATTAAACAGAGTCTCAAAAATATATTTGTATGAGGAACTACTTCCTTTTGCCATTCATTCACATCTGCATCTGACATCAGAACAGCAGAAACCGTTGCTACTTCACCAACATCACTTTAGAGCTATATTTGAATGATTCTCTGGCGTAATATCTAAAGTGATGACAAAACAGGTGATTTTGCTGACATTTTAGGATTGTACTGTATAGCTGAACGTCATGAAAATCCATCAGTATAGAGACATTTTCCAGTATTTCTCTTTTGTAGTCAGGATATAACAATAATTAACCCCAAAAAAAGCCAAAGCAAACACTACCACATTACTATGGTATGGCTACAGCATACAAAAGATTGTCTTAAAAAGTCACTAACTGGTTTTATAATGAATTGATCAGCTGTAGATTAAAGTTACGCTGAGTTTTTCCTCCGCTAAGCGTTTATTATGTGGTCTTTGTTGCCATCTAGTCGATGGTGCTGTATCTCCGTAATTATACATATTTAAAATAGGCACTGTCCTTATAAATTAACTGCATAGTTGCAATCTAAACAACTGCATTCTCGCCTGAAAAAGCCTTAAAAGTACATTATGTTGTCCAACAGCTGCAATATTTATCAAACTAGGGAGTTTATTAATCTGCTGTTACTCTATAGGCCCTATCATACACCCAATGCAATAAGGTTCAAGACGCGTTTGGCGCATTTTGTTGCTGTTTTCAACCCTAATTTTCCTGTTTTGCGCCACGTTGTTTAAATAGCAAATCCATTTGCACCGCTTTGTAGACTCATAAGTGTTCCAGTCTAGAAAGAAGGTGTGTTAAGGTGCATTGTTGATGGGTTGCTATTTTGAGGAACTGAAATAGACTGCGCCATTGACTAGCTGCATGGAAGCTGGTCTAAAGTCCTGCACAGCGTGTTGGTTGTGCGCCTTATATGCCTACACATTGCTTAATACACACAGGATGTACAGCAATACACAAATAACTTTACAAATGGAAAAAAAATATTAAACGATTAAAATATTACAAAAATATTATTAAAATTTTTATTAATTAAAATTATAAAAAAATTATTATCGCTGTGGCGACCTCTGAAATAGAGACTAAGCTGAAAGAAAATGAATGAATAAAGTCGGGTTTGAGATAATTGTATTCTTTTTATGCTTTTCTTTTTTGTGGCACATTAAAGAGTTGTTGTTTTTTACAGAGGAGAAATTTGCATATCTTTTTATTGCTCCATAAGGCAGAAAAATACATCTTTACAATTTCTTTGTAGAATAAAATTTTGTAGGTATATCATATCAGGTATATTATGTATGAACATGTCCCTCTAAAACAAACGTTCTGAATAAAGACATAAATATAGCTGTGTGTAAATCCTGCTGAAGTGGAGGTTTATGGCTCAGTGCAAAAACTAAATTTGAGACAGTAGCCTTTAAAATATGTATTATAATTAAAACCTACAGGGACAAATTGATATGTGACAAAAGAAACCCTTAAAAAGTTTTTTTTAAAAAACACTAAATAAATGCAAAACAGCCAAAGTTAGCAGTGTTGCAATTATTTTGTTGAGCAAAAGTTTAAAAGTGTCAGAAATTAGTATTTAGCACAAACCTCGTAAGGTAGCGAATACTGGGCAAACAAAAATACTTTGTGGTTTTACATTTTTTTCAAATATGGACAAACCAAACAGTTGGGTTAAAAAAAATAATAATTCAAACATTAACCCAACAGTTAGTTTCAGTATTATTTGACCCAACAAACATTGTGTCTGTCTGTCTGTCTGTCTGTGTTTGTGTTTGTTTGTTTGTTTGTTTTAGTTATACAATTATAAGTACTATCACCAGCCTTGTTCCCTGAATACTAATTTTCTTTTGATCCAATTTTCTGAGCGCAGCACTGCATTCAATAAAATCAACAACTGAAGGATGAAAGATGCCATGATCAAAGCTGTGTTTTCATTGTGTGTCATGTGTTTTGTGATAATGAAGATGGAATGTAAACAATATTTACAGTATAGTATAAAGAATGAGACTGAAAGAGCAAAAAAGGACTAAATCAGCTATGTGAAATTGCAGTTACAGTACGTTGCACTATGGCTGAGAAAAGAACACAAAGCCACATATAAAGGCACCAGCTAACATCAGCTTTCTGAATGTGTATGTCTTGTAACACTTTAAAATATGGTGCCTGTGTTTTGTATGTGACAATGTATACTTACTGTACATCACTGCACTGTGAAAGATCCAGCCTGATCTCACGAGGAAACTTAAGTATTTTACGTTTTGTCAGTTTAGTGGCTAATTCGTATGAATTCGTACATGTTCAGTCATACGAAAATGTAAAATTTTAAAAAGAAGTGCCATGCCCCTAAACCCAAGCATCATTGGGTGATGAGCAAATCGAACTAAATTGTACGAATTCATACGAATTAGCCACTATATAAAAAAAATATGAATTGCCGTGAGATTGTGTTGAAAAGACCAGGTGCAGCACTCTACAGAGCAGTCAAATTCCAGAACTAATAACTCTATTATTTTTTTATTTTTTTGATAGAGAATTTGATTTCTAGTATTCACCACAGACAACTGATATTAAGTTTGATGTTGAATTAATATACAGCAGTGAATATGAAGTAACAGCAGTGAAGCACTTTCCCACTACTGTTGGATTCTGTCAACAACTGCTCAGTGACTGAAATTCAAGGACTAGAACCAGCGGCTGTGTGTTGATTGTACTGTATTGTTTCCATTCAGTGTCTGATGTACTACTGATGAACAGAGACCGAGTTGTACTGTACAGAAAAGCATCAGTATAAGAGACTGTTCCCTCCAAAGGCGACTATCCTGACTGTTTGCAGATGGTGAACGATCATGTCCAGGGGGCTGATTGTGTGTTTGGGCCATTTCGAAGAACGCCAGCCTACTTTTGTTAGACACAATGCTCACATGCTTGAGAGTGTAAAATCAGTATAAAATTGTGCCTGCAAGCATTTTGACTTTGGTTCTATTCAAAAACAAGAGCGTATACAGTCACCCATATATTAAGACTATTAAAACATTGCAATATCCACAAAATAAGCCTTTAGCTCTGTTCCTTATTGAACAATATTGCTGATTTGTGAAGGGTTTTTGAGTTCCCAGCATGATTTACTGAAAAACAGACATAATTTAAAAAGGTAATATCATATAAAGGTAAAAGGTTTATCACATGGTTTTCTGGAATATATTTGATTCTAGCTGGTCAATCACCACATTTCAAGGTATATTATTCCCTGAAACAAACAATTAAACTAATTAGTAAACATATATTATATTATTTATATATTTACATATGCCTTTTTGTCACTTCACTGTTCTTAACAGTTTGGCACCATCTTGTAACTGAATGATAATAATAATAATAATAATAATAATAATAATAATAATAATAATAATAAAGATACTGATGAATAATATCTCTTTTATAAGGTCCATATATGATATTGGAAAATGAATGATGACTTTTGAGGAGCAGGGGTGCTTTCAGAAAACCATAGTTAGCCAACTGAGGTCGCAAGTTCCGTCGTTCCAAACATAGTTTGTTGATTTGGCATTTTCCAAATCCATCGTTCCAATGAACATTCGCAAACTGCATTATAAACTTGTATGCTTGCAACTACACCTCTAGAGCTGTAGTAAGAAACATAGTTGTACAAAACTGTACCAAAGGAATTGTACAAATTCATACAAATTAGCTTAATCAAAAAGTTGACTGGCTGCACGGTGGCACAGTGGGTAGCACGTTCACCTCACAGCAAGAAAGTCGCTGGTTCAAGCCTCTGCTGGGTCAGCTGGCATCTCTGTGTGGAGTTTGCATGTTCTCCCCGTGTTGGCGTGGGTTTCCTCTGGGTGCTCTGGTTTCCCCCACAAGTCCAAAGACATATGGTATAGGTGAATTGGGTAGGATAAATTGTCCCTAGTGTGAATGAGTGTGAATGGGTGTTTCCCAGTGATGGGTTGCAGCTGGAAGGGCATCCGCTGCGTAAAACATATGCTGGATAAGTTGATGGTTCATTCAGCTGTGGCGACCCCAGATTAATAAAGGGACTAAGCCGAAAAGAAAATGAATGAATGAAAAAGTTGACATCATATTTTACATGTAATTCAAATGAAGGCAACAGGAGGAACCTGCTACACATTTTACAGACCTTTCATTGACTCATTTCTGTTCAACCAGGTGCTTGTTTAGTCTGCTGAAGCACTTATATGATTAAGTTACCCTGATGAAGGCAGTTGTTTGCCAAAATGCGTAGGCACCGTTTTAAGGAATGGCCATGTCAATAAAGGCTTTTTAATATTTTTTCCACATTTTTTAAGTGCCTTGAACAGATTTTTGCTTTTTATTCTGATGAATCCCTTACACAAAGAGCACCGATACATTATTTAAGTTGTTCATGAGCACTATTTGTTTGATTTTGGACACTTGTATGATTGTTTGACTTTATGCAGCACCTCCAAAATGTACTGCAGCCTGACAAAAGCATTCTGGTTAAACAATTTGTATTACTTCGAACTGAAGTTGCCTCATCATCACAAGTGCTGTCAAAGTACCCAGGAGCAAAACGAGAGCAGGTCAGCCCAGGTCAGATGCTGCAGTTGCTTAAAATCATCTGCGAAAGCCTTTGATGATGACACACTTTATTTTCACTGCTAAAAACCTGACAAACAATTATTTAAAACAGAGTTTTGGGTAAACAAATGTAAATTCTGCAGATTTTATTAAAAAATACATTTAATTGTGCTTCAAGGATAACTAAAGTCTGATGGATTTGGAAAAACATGAGGATGAGTAAATGTGGACAGAATTTTCATTCTGGGATGTATCAAGCCTTAAAAATAAGAACAACAGAAAGATTCCTGTGTGGCTAATTGACAATCTGTAGCTTATTTGACAAGCTGAAGGAGAGATTTAACTTTCATTGAACAAACAGATACAAGCCGGATAGTTTTTAAACTCAAAAATAATTGACGCCTTAAATTTAGTTACCCTGAGATGTATGAGGTGAGGTCAGAAATATCTAACTTGTTTTTAGTTTTACAATGCACATGTTTGCATCTTAATACAGGACAGGCGAGAAATGCGGAAAGATACACAGATGGATAGATAATGGGAGTCATGACATGTAGGAGAACAGATACAAGGAGAAAATGAATGCAGGAAGGAGTATTTGCAACAGCATGGAATAGAGAAGTTCTGAATGTTATTATGTCAAGTCTTTTCTACCGGTTTAGACTTGACAACTTGAAGGAATATTTTGCCAACAACTTGCTCAGAGAATCAATATTTTTAGAAAAAATGACAGTCAAGATAACAGAATGGCAAATGATGGGGTGAGACAGACAAATACAAAACAAGGAAAGGAAATGAGACAAGCTCTGGCAAGAAACTGAGACTCTGCACAGACACACGTTGAAGAGGCATAATAATGTGTGAAAATATAATTCTACCAGGACGACTCCTGGCATGTTTTTGTCATTCACTAAAGCAAAGAACACAGCCTGAAGCCACGACTCATTAATTATGTATTTGTAAAATTTCTTACCAGAAACCTGCTTAAACTGTGAAAAATAGTCTACTGCGATTGAATCATGGAGTAAGGGGATTTCAAAGAAATCACTGAACTTAATAACTCCAAATTCAATCTGGTCTTGACAAGAACAATTAATTGATAAATCAAATAACTCTTTTGAATTAGATCTTTAAAATTAATTGAATGCTCTGCTTCACAAACAAAACACACAAAAAAACGTTGAAATGATTTGGAACAGTTTGATTTGATGATTGTGTAAAAAAATGCTGGCAAATTCTGACTTAAAGTAAAGAATAATTAACATCAATAAAAGCTGAGAAATTCCCACGGAGGTGCAGTGGGTAGCACATTCACCTCACGACAAGAAGGTCGCTGGTTCGAGCCCCAGCTGGGTCAGTTGGTGTTTCTGTGTGGAGTTTGCATGTTCTCCCCCTGTTTGCATGGGTTTCCACCGGGTACTCTGGTTTTCCCCACAAGTCTAAATACATGCGGTATAGGTGAATTGGGTAAGCTAAATTGTCCATAGTGAATGAGTGTGTAGGGAAGTTTCCCGGTGATGGGTTGCAGCTGGTAGGGCATCCGCTGCGTAAAACATATGCTGGATAAGTTGGCGGTTCATTTGGCTGTGGCAATCCCAGATAAATAAAGGGACTAAACTGAAAAGAAAATTAATGAATAAATGAACAACTGGGATTGACGACAAGATATTTGTCAGGTAGTGTACACTCTCAAAAATAAAGGTACGTGAGTTGTCACTGGGGTGGTACCTTTTTAAAAGGTACAAATTTGTACCTAAAAGGTCCATATTAATACCTCAATGGTACATATTATTACCTAAAAAGTACAAAAGTTTTCCTCTTAAAATTTGTAGGTACTAAAATATACTTTTGAGGTACCATTATGGACCCTTCAAGTACAAATGTGTACCTTTTGAAAAGGTAACACCCCAGTGACAACTCTCGTACCTTTATTTCTGAGAGTGTAGAGTAAGTGCAATTTAGTGACCAAAGATCGTCTTTTATTGTTTCACAGAAGAAACTAAATCATACAGGTGGGGGATGACATAAAGGAGACTAAATGATGACAGAATATTGCTTTACTAATCTATCAACATTCCTATCAAACACTGCAATCAATTTGAGCTCAGCCAATTGGACCAAAAATCCCGATCAAACAGAGGTGCGGCTTGATTGCTGACCGGGGAGCGGAGGCTAATTAGCATGCGATATCATCCTTATTTAAGTTAATACCTGCTGGCAGCATACAGCACAGTCTGACAGGTGTTGCAGTAATAAATGAGCTCAGCTTCAAGGGCTCTGTGCCCGGAGGAGCCTATCTAGATAACAGTGTGATGCAGACTAATGGGTGGCCCTGCTTCTCAGTCTTTTACTGATGGGTTCATTAAATATTTGGGCCAACTTCTACATTAGCGGTGCAGTGTTGTAGGCTGTGAAATCAAATAGCGGAGTAACCTTCTACTCTGTACAGATGTAAAAATGTATTACATTATATTGCTCTCAAGACAATGCGCTCTGCATGAAATATCACATCCATGTATACATGACCTTGTCATGTTTTTTTTTTTTTTCATTTGAAAACTTACTGAGACTGAAATGAATGGGTTAGTTCACTTCAAAAGGAACATTCTCTCATCATTTACTCATGCTCTTGTCATTCCAAATCCATTAGACTTGAAGACACAACAGACATGAAGATACGTTTAATCAAACTAAAAGATTTTGAAAGGCCATTTACAAGCTGGTAAAGGAAAGCTCAGATGCTTATAAACTTTACAACACCAAGCGACACAGAAGAGTCCAGACCAAGGTTATAATAGTTTTTGAATTAGTTTTTTATTTCAATACTAGGTTTAAAATTGCTGTAGAGTTTAGTTTATTTCTGCATTTTATGTTTATCAGATGCTTTTATCCAAAGTGATTTAAACCCATGAACACACAACCAGTGCAGTGGGCTGGCCAGGGAGCAGTTGAGGGTTCGGTGCCTCAGCTGTGGTAGCGAGATGAATAGGTATTCAACAACAATACCTGCTGGTTTTGGGACTCAAACCTGAATGGCTTAAACCTTTGGATCTCAAGTCCAGCTCTCTAACCATTTGGCCATGGCTACCCTGGTAAAGTTTGCACATGTTACATGAACTCTTGTTCAAACCTCTTAGTAATAAAATAAATTAGTGATTAAATAGTTAGAACAAACACTGAATCCAAATCTATATGTTACGGGTCTCAGCCGCGGAACTCGTAGGCAGATTAAAAGTGCCTAAATTATCAATAGAAACAAAATCACATTGAGACTTCAGTGTCTTTCCCCAGGCGCAGCTTAGTAGCATCTGTTTATTAACATTCATATTATTGCAAACATATCCTCACAAATCATGTTATGCAAAAATATCCTCACAAATCATGTTTCATTTAATTAAACATACAGATTTGTTCCCTTTGTTTGTATTGTATTTTTCTTTTTACAACAATGAATTTGTTGACCATCTTTTTCATGTTTCTTTCTGTGTAAATACCTCTATATATAACCATTTACCATAAACTCACAGAACAATCATGCGTCTGTTATTTGTATCATTTAAATTGTAAGTTACAATTGAGGTGACGCGGTGGCACAGTAGGTAGCGCTGTCACCTCACAGCAAGAAGTTCGGTGGTTCTAGCCTTGACTGAGTCAGTAGTCGTTTCTGTGTGGAGTTTGCATGTTCTCCCCGCGTTCGTGTGGGTTTCCTCCGGGTGCTCTGGTTTCCCCCACAGTCTGAAGACATGCGGTACAGGTGAATTGGGTAAGCTAAATTGTCTCTAGTGTATGAGTGTGAATGAATGATTGTGTATGGATGTTTCCCAAAGATGGGTTGCAGCTAGAAGGGCATCCGCTGCGTAAAACACATGCTGGACAAAATGGTGGTTCACTCCACTGTGGCGACCCCAGATTAAGGGACTAAGCCGAAAAGAAAATGAATGAGTTACACTTGACACCAGTTACTCTCATAAACTTTATACATTATCAAATATACAACCAATATATACAAATAATAAGTCATTTTCTGTTCAATTATCACATACTGAGTAAAATACATATTTTTTACTGGGGAGTCAGTTATACAGTAACAAATGTAACTCAGACCAACTGTCATTTTACCGGTACATTCATCAGAATCACTCTACTCAATTAACAACATGTACATAGCAAATGTGTACTCACATGTTTTTTACATTATTTATAATAAACATATTCACTTTTTATGAAACATACCTGAATTATCAGGTAAACAAAATCACATTGAGACTTCAGTGTCCTTCCCCAGGCGCAGCTTAGTAGCATCTGAAGTAAACACATCAGGTATTGCCATGGTAACCCATAGCGCATGCTTTCTTAACTGCTGATGTTATTTTGTTTCAAACACAGTGATTAGTGGTGTTATTCAAGGCTTTTTAACCGTATATAAATAAATAAATAAATAAATAGATACATTAATAACAAAACAAACATTACTATTGTGGATACAATTCACTATTGTGGAAAAATTCAGATAATCTGCTTCACAATAATGATCATATTGCATATGGAGATAAATTAGGCTAGGCTAACCTTTTGGGCAAAAGAAGAAAAGTCGGAATGCATGCTTTATATTTATATAGAAAATTGTATCTAAATTATTAAATTATGAATGATTATGTTTTTGTACATAATTATGCGCATTACTGATGTGTGTGTCTGTAAAGCAGCATTTACCATTATTTCTCTAAACAGCCACGGCGCAAATTGTTCACCAGAGACTGAATGCTTATGAATTTCAAGAGTTCACACTTAGATATTGCTTGAGGCTATCAGCAAGTTTGGTATGCTTTCCTGGGAGAGAACCCTGAGCTCAAAGATAATTGAGCCGAGGGCTCTCGCGTGGTCAATAAGCATATAAGAAAGTCCGAAATCAGGTAGGTCTCGAGAGTTCCCCCTAGTAAAGAAGAAAAAGGAGGAGATGAGTTGGAAGGGTGGATTCTTCTAAAACGAAGATAAGGTAGTGGGATGAAATTGGTCTATTTATTATAAGCTTGAATCAATCTGATTGAACTATTGCTGATTACAGATGAGAGGCCAGCCATGGTCAATCATACGACATGCTCCTCTTGAAATTAGTTTGTAAAACTTCCCTTTAAAAAATCTAATTGTTAATTTATTTTCAGGTACATTTTTAAGTTTTGTTTTTAATTTATTGTGATTTATTTATTTAATTCCAATGAATGAAAAATGTTTTTGACCAATAATTTTAATATTAGTTTTAGTTTCTATTTACTAAAATGACCTTGGTCTATGGACGACGCAGTGGCGCAGCAGGTAGTGCTGTCGCCTCACAGCAAGAAGGTCACTGGTTCGAGCCTCGGCTGGGTCAGTTGGTGTTTCTGTGTGGAGTTTGCATGTTCTCCCTGCGTTTCCACGCAAACACAGTCAGTAGTGTATGAGTGTCCGTACATGTCCGTGTTCGTAGTGTATAAGTGTGAATAAGCGTGTGTGGATGTTTCCCAGAGATGGGTTGTGGCTGGAAGGGCGTCAGCTGCGTAAAAACCAGCTAGATAAGTTGGTGGTTCATTCCGCTGTGGCGACCCCAAATTAATAAAGGGACTAAGCCAAAAAGAAAATGAATGAATGAATGACCTTGGTCCAGACAATGAACTAAGACAGCAGAGGAACCTAAATATAATGAAGGTGATGAAGAGCTTAACTAAAACAGATCCATGATGATGGGAAAACATGTGGCATCATATAAGGCTCAGCACACACTGTGAGACTTCTGTGTGATTTGGACAGGACTGAGACAATGTCAATTTACTAGAACTTCTATATTACGCTGCTTTGACACAGTCTATATTGTCTATATAGAAATAAAGATGAATCAAAAGAAAAGATTATTTGATTTCCAGCCAATTTCAGCAAGGTACCAACTTACACAGCACAGAACGACTGTATGCAAAGTAAAGCCAAAGCAATATTTTTTGTCTCATATATGGTCTAATTGTGCAGCAGGGACTTCTTGACTTGACACTATCAGTGTGTTCCATTCAGAAGGGCTCATCCCTATATGCCCTAATGCCTGCGAATGATTTACTCTCTGGAGCGACAGCTTTAAAAGGATTAGGGCATAGGGAGTTCTTTCTGAATGTAATGTGCTGTTCGACACCAGACAACTTTCCTGCACAAAGAATCATAAGGCCCTATAGAGTCCATAAGTTGTACCCTTCTTAATTTTTTTACTTCGAAGGGCCCTTGAAAGTGGAGAGTTTTGAGAACTTTGGTTACACCACCTACTGCTCGGATGATAACAAAGAAGTAAAAAAAACACTTTGTTCAGACTCAAAAATGAGTCACAGGAGTCAGAATTTAATAATTGGACAAAAATCACAGTGTCTTTACAACATATTCTAGCAAATAATGCAGTGTTCACATTGGTCTGGGACATTCATACTTACAAGTTGACAAATTGTGGGTACACCAAAAAAATGGCAGCGTACCTTCTTTTAAGAAATTGCAAGAAAATACAGCAGAGTTTGTTAAATCAGTTTACAGCAAATAATTCACATCAGGTGTTTTTAATATATATTTTTTTATTTACATTTTTTTTTTCCATCGACTACATTTCATTTATCAATTCCACCATGTTGTCAATTTCACCATGATGTCCCCCAAATCAAAAACTCCGGGCTTAAAGAAAATGTCTATTTTTTTATTCGTAATAGTCACTGTGGTGTGTTCATGTCCATTCAACTCTGTAAATATCATTTCATCTTTCATAACTTCCCCCACAGTTTTTAAAGATACATACATTTATTCTCTCCAAATCCATTTAACATATTAAGATAGCTGAAGGCCACACACTTCCTAATAAGGCCCCAAGTTTGGTTGATAGATGTGGCTGAACACACTGAGTGGAGTTTTCAGTCTTCCTCAGCTCTACAGATTGATCTGTGAAAAAGCTCAAATGCCAAAACCCCAAAAAGCTAAGCCAGAATCTTTGAAGAACTACTGTCATATTGCCTTGACCTATTTGATCATAAAGGTTTTCAAAAAACATATGAGAAAAATAGCTGTTTGTGAGCAGATCTGTTGTAGTTTGTATATTGCCATGAAACTAATCCAATTTTTAACTAATCCAAATCTCCTTAGACAACATTTGGAAAATAGTGGGGCTTTTGCATGTCTTTCTTTGGGGACTTCTTGTCTGTATCCAATGTTTTATAACCTTATATTACAGTTTTTCTCATTTGCTAAGACACGCTCAGTGAAACTAGGATTCAGTTGATCTTCATCATCACTATCCTATCAGCGCAGAAGACATGTCTTGCAAATGTGTACTGAAAGAGTCAAAACTCTTTCTCATTGGATTGACACATTTTGCCCAACATTTTTCAAAACAGTTAACACGGATGTTATTCAAGCAGTTTAAAATCCATTGTTTTAGCTAACCAAACAGAAACCATCTATTTCTAACCATTAGAAACTACCAATATCACTATGAAATCACTGAACTACTGGTTTGACACACCTTCACACAAATCTTTAATTAGCAATCAGTCCGCAAACCTTATAAAAACAGTGGAAGGTCTGTGTTGTTCTGTGCCAGCATGGATGGAGGAGGTCAATAGTGGCTACTGTATGTCTTATACTCACAATAGATTTGACTGTATTTTGGTTTACATGTGTTTTCTCTAATTTTTACAGTATTTTATTACTTTTGTCTGTGATTTTCTTACAGTAACAATATTTCAGTTTTTAGTATTTTCATTTTTCAGAAAAATGTCATGAATTCAGTATAAATGTAATCAAAGCATTGCTTATTCTGGATCCAATTCTTTGCAAAAAGGCAAATTTGACAGCCCAAATAGAAAGACAACAATCAGCAAGGGCAATAGGCTACAATGGCAAGCAATGGTGCACTGATTCACACTGAGTTCTGTATTTTGTATTTTGTTGTCCATTGTGTAGTGATTGATTAAAAAAGCTCATATACTTGTTTGCAAGTTGTGTTGTTTGAAGGTAAAATAAGCTTTTGTTGCATATTTTAAATGTTTTGACATGGTATGTGCATTTTGCAAGCAAAATGTGTCATTTGACAATGAGGGTCACTGTTTAGGCCTGTGTGTTAACTGTTTTGTAAAATGTGTAGTTTCAGTTGACGGCTGCATCAAAGCATTCAAGAAAAACTGTAGTGCAAACATATCAGTGAGTTTGAACCATGGTTTAGTTTCATGGATTGTGCTATATAAAGTGCTATTTAAATAAAAGTTGATTGATTGATTGATTGATTGATAGATTGATTGATTGATTGTATTTTTTTACAAAAACAGGCAGTGAAGGCTTATGGCTTATGGGGTTTTATTGGATGTAAAAAAGCACAAGGTTGTATACAAATTTGCCTTTTTAATATTAAACACAACTGACTGTCAGAATGTAAAATATCTGAAGGATCCTCTGCTTCTGTCCAAGCTTTCACATTTAAACCTAACACATGGTTTGATTTTGTAAATTTTTTCAAAGGCTAAAGATGATCATAATCATTATTTTAAAGGGGGGGGGGGTCTTATTTTTAGCAAGAAAACATAACCACTTTAATATGTATTCATTATTGACACACAGGTGGAGGTTATAGAGGAATATTAATTAGTTTAATTTAGGAACAATTACTGACAATAGATATGTGCTTGACGTGAGAACCAATCAAATGTATTCTCAAGTGTCACAAGGTACATTTGAGCTTCTGCAAGATCCAATGAGGTTCGTTCTCGTGTGTCAACCAGCTATGGCTAAGTATTTTTAGGGTTATGTTTATTTCTATAGCTCTTTTACAATGTAGATTGTGTCAACACAGCTTAACATAGAAGTTCTAGTAAATTGAAACTGCGTCAGTTTAGTTTTCAGAGTTCAGTTCAGTGTGGTTAAAGTTTTACTGCTGAAAGTCCAAACACTGAAGAGCAAATTCATCGGTGCGCAGCTCCACAAGTCCCAAACCAAGCAAGCCAGTGGTGACAGTGGCAAGAAAACAAACTTCACCTACTAATGAAAGAGAAGGGAAAAAAACTCGAGAGAAACCAGGCTTAGTTGGGCATGACCATCTCTCCTCTGGCCAAACTTCTTGTGCAGAGCTGCAGTCTAGGTGCCAGAGGCTGGAGAACGCAGGACCTCCATCATGGAGAAGCTGCAGGTGTGAGTAGGTCACCGCCGAGCGTTCAGGCTGGCCCACGCGATCAATGTAAAGACTCGTCTGTCACCGGAGACTTTCAGGAATCAGCCTCATGCTCTCCACTCCTCCATGACTGCCACAGCATCTGCGCAGGATACGGCCTGGTCCAGAGTTATGGATACCTCTAGAAGTGCTCTGTGGTTAGCATCATCTCTTCACAGGTCTTGGATCACATGCACAATCTCTAGAGGCCTCAGGATGAGTATCCCCAGGTTATGACTTCATAAAATGTGATGACAGACCTTCAAAGCTTAATTCTAATTTAATTATGAGGTTATACAATTTCAGTCAGATCGACTGCTCTGATTCCAGTAGTTGTAAAGTTCTGGTGAATCCAGTGTTAAACTGCTTGATTCATGTGCATTTACAAATTTTGTATTCTTTTTATGAATTTTTACATCAGAGATTTGTTTCATTTGTGTTTTGTGATTTGTGTTCTTAAGAGTAAATAATGACATATTTTTCATTGTTAGTGAACTAACCTTTTAAAGTCGAATGCAACGTTATGCAAAAGTCTAAATGATTCATGCCCATGTACATTTTACATGAGCCTATGCTCTGAACTCACAAACTGACTCTGTAGAGATTACAGCCATAATCACTTGCAGGTTCTCCACTGCCGACAGCAATCTAGTTTAATGCATGCGAGATAAGACTCCGATGCAAACGAAATGCTGTAGCGCCTTTAATGCACGTCCACACACAAATTACCACTGGGATTAACAAAAGAACCGTTTGTCCATAAAAATTCACACAAATGCTACTTGAGAGCGCTGGATGCTTGTAAAACACCACAGGGCAATTTGTATCTCATGAATAACTGAATTGATTCAATAATAAACCTGCTGGTTGCTACCCAACAGACACACACACAAAAATCACATTAACATATGCAAGTCATTAATAAGTTGTCCGGAATTACCTCGCCTTTTGGGTTCACTCTGTGCAAACCTGAGGTAATAACTCTTATTCTTACAAATGGAAATGTGAGCTTGAATTACAGTGCATGCTCACATTTTTGCATCAGCAGGAGTGATTCAAATGTGTTTGTTTGTCCTTGAGGTTGGTAATGCCAGTGTGCATGCGTGTTGTTTGTGATGTATCATTTCAACCTTTTCCATGTTGTGACTGCCTGTCAAACTGAGGAAGGATGGCAATGAATCAGGCGTTCTGGATCTCTTTGCAAATGAAATGCGGCTCCTGTAACATCAGGTCTGTCCATGCAGTGATGTAATGTACATCTTACAATAAAGGATGTGGAATCCAATGAATTAAAAGTGCTCTCAGACACAATGACATGTTCTCAATCCATTTAGGTTTGACTTACAGTATGATGTCTGAATGGCGTTTTTATTTGAATTCTTAAGTGGTTTGTCTTGAATTTCCCCCTCAGTTTGCTGTTTGTAAGCCACACACCCTTCAGAAATAATCTCTTCTGTGTAGTTTTGTTTGAAGTCTGCACTGTCCTAAATCCATAAGAGATTTTAGCTGCTTTTTTCGAGGGTATTTTCTGTACAATGCACACTCCAAAAAACTGCTGAATGCTGCAAATGCTATTTGGGGTTTGTGATTTGTGAAACAATAAGCTTAAGGGTTTGGATAAAAATCCCTTTAATTCAGTGACAGGTGTTTTTGGATCATGTTCCCAACTTATAGAGCTTTCCAAATGAGTTGTTAAAACTCAATTCCTAGAACAACTAGTGCTTTCCACTAATAAATAATGAACAGGAACGAGAATAGCTCTTACCTCGAGCATCAAAAAACTCCTCGTCAGAGCTTTCGACAGATTCTTGGGCGATGTTCTGGAGTCTCCAGTGAGAGGCACTGTGTTTCCGTGAGGGTACTAGAAAATAAAACAGAGTAGAGGGTATAAAAGCGGCAAAATGTCTTTTAAAATTTCAGAGCTGATTTAGTCCTTTAAACCTTAACTAGTGAATGTATATACTGTACAGTGGGGGCAATGTATTTAAAGACGCTCTCATATGGAGAATGAAGTCACATGTATTGCTCAGGTGAGATTTTTTCACAGACTTCACCAGAGTGTAAAAATGTTGATGGTTCTGTGTGTTTCGTCTATCCAATCTGATCTTTATTTTGAATTTTATATTTGATTCGAGTCAGGTGATTGGCTGGGCTGTTCTACAGCTTCCTTGGCTGTGTTTTGGATCATTTGAGAAAGGGCAGAGGGTTGCTTTAGAACTACTGAAAGATTTCTGCTGCTGTCTGGACTTTCACTGCCTTTCTACTCCTCCCTTTCTTCATGTGTTTAATATTTTTTTCCTGTGTCATTTCATTTTATTACATGTAACTTATTTGTAAACTAATTAGATTTGTTTTTATTTCATATGCGTATTTCTTTGGTTATCAACATCTGGTAAAAATTTCAAGTGTATAGCACCTTTTAAGAGTTCACACTTAGCTGATGATTGATTATAAAGCTTGTTTGGCATGCTGTCCCGGGAGAGAGCCCTGAGCTCATAAGATCCTCGAGCCCAGGGCTCCCTTCCTCCCTCTCGCGAGAGGGGAGTTTGAGCTCAGGTAGAGTACTCGAGTACTCCCCTGCTGTAGTAGCTAATGAACAGATAGTGATTGCTTATAAAAGATTACTAGGAGCATGTCTATGCTGCCGATTTAGATTAGTCAGTTAACTAATGTTGCATGTTTTTGGACGGTGGGAGCTAACCACTGGGCCACCGTACCACCCATCTAGGAAAGGAGGAGG
Source organism: Danio tinwini (assembly GCA_903798205.1). Lineage (NCBI taxonomy): Eukaryota > Metazoa > Chordata > Actinopteri > Cypriniformes > Danionidae > Danio > Danio tinwini. The sequence continues at coordinate 2,082,529 of CAIGQZ010032440.1, read as the reverse complement.
AGTAGGGGTGGAAGGGGGGATTCTTCAAAACGAAGATGATTGTGATATGGAACCTAGGGTATTTATAGTGGCTTAGGAATCGTCTGATTGGTAAATCATAAATTGAATAATATGGGGCCAACTGCAGGCAATCATAAGCAAGTGATCCTCTCAAAATTAGTTTATAAAAAAAAACTTCACATAGAAATATGTTTTCTGAGAAAATTGGTGATATATGGGGCTTATATCCCCCACTGTATTGTGTATCAGGGGTTTTAATATGTAAGTAAAATCTATTTAAACATAAAGGTTTAAGAGCTCCAATAACCACACTAATTATCATAATGGTGACTTTAAGCTTGAGAGAATCAATAGGTTATATTTTGTTAATGTGATTTTATGTAATGTTGTGGCTGCTTGATACCTGCAGATGTTCATGACTGATGACCGATCATCATTTAATGTTACTAACTTTGACTCTGTTAACACTTTGTATTTCATAAGACTGCAATAAATCTGCTTTTTTGAAGCATCCCTATTATAACTACTAATTTACGGTATTCAGTCCTTGAGTTTCCTCCCAGATTCAATTTCCCACAATCCTCGATGCCTAGGAACCAATCACTCACACACCTGATTCTATTCAGTAAGATTATTGAAGCTTCGCTCAAAACACATTGCAGTACTGTTTTGCTGTAAGCACACTCTACCAGTATCTCTTTGAGCAGTGTTTGTCTTATATAGTTTACATTCTCTTGCCTGTTTTGATCTTGAACTGTTTATTGTTTTATGTACATTTTTTGACTGCCCTAACCATTACATTTTATTTGATTACACTTTTTTCACCTTGCACTGGATTTCATTGTTTTCCATTGTTCGACCTTGCCTGTTTTGACGACCCTTGTGTAAATAAAGCTGCACTTGGATATTACTTTGGTGTCATGCCAGTATCCATTACAGAAATAGTGTACATCAGGGACGTGCGGTCAGAGGAGGCAGGGCCTCACCTGTCATCATCTTCACCTGCCATCATAAGATGTATACTAATGATAAAATCAATATTTTCCACTGATCTGTGCTATAGATGCAATTTCTCTATGATTCATATGATTTCAATAATTTTTATGATCAAAATCGCTGTATTTTGCATATTTCCTGTTCAATTATAGGAGGTGAGGCAGCCCAAGCTGAGCCTTTCGTCCGAATGTGCAATCCCTTGCAAACTGCCTTGAGCCCGCCCCTTTTGCTCACTCAGTGTATGCTACCAATGTAATGCTTTATGAAAATGTTTTTATACATTCTAGACATTTTTATTATATGTCCTCGCTTTCCATATAATATGTAATATATTCCACGTATGTCTATCACTTATTTAGTGTTAAAATCTGACATAAAGCCGCAGTGAAAAAACATGAGGTGAGGCAGGCAGTAGCTTGCCGCAATGAAGAGGGCACACACCTGAGCTCACGTTTTTTCTTGTTCAGTGGTTGCTCTTCTTCTACGCAGTAAAGTTCAATAGAAGTCTGTTTTGCTCTGACTGACAGCAAAAATAAATTATATCAGCTAAAAAATGTCTTAAAATTGGACTTTCAATCAAAACGTAAATAAATAATGGACGACCAATGCCGGAGCTAAAGGACTCGCTTTACCATGCCTGGAAACGAAACTAGTGCAATGCTCATGCACCCACAGTCCTTCAAGGGCTCGAGATTCTTTGTAAGCAGCAGCAGTCGTCGCTTTTGTTTTAACCATACTTAAAACAGATTATTAGTTGGACTAACATTAACCGTGTGCGCCGCATCATCCTTTCATTATCGCGCACAAAATGTTGTTTACCTCGCTGTAATTTTTGTTAATATAATTTAATAATTATCCTTTACAATAATATTGCTTTAATATGTTGTTGTATGCATAGTTAACTGGTGATCTGGGATCTTGAGCCAGAACAGACCACTGTGCATAGTTTTAGATGCGTGAGAATATGTTTTAAATGTCAACTGTTTTGTTGAATAAAAAGTGTATGTATACAGCAGTATTTTGCTTGTTTTGACACATTATTTAACATTTGTGGCAAGGAAATAATAATTTTGGTGTGGCCAGAGAAAAAAAAGGTAAATCCTTATTGTGTTGAGCCCTGAAAAGTCCTGTGAAAGAAAACTAATTGCAATGCGACAATTTTTTTATGAAAGCATAACCCATTTGCTCATGCTCATTGAGTAAGCTCATAAACAAAAAACAGCAAAATAAACGAGGAGGCAAGTGGAAAAAACACAAAATCTAAATGTCAAATTCAAATTTATGCATATAAAATATATTTTCCCAACAACAAAATTGTGGCTAGTGAAAATGGCGAGTGGCTAGTAACAATGGAAAACTACTAGCCACAGTGGCTGGTGATCAAAAAACTTAATGTCATCTGCTGTGGTGTTGTGTAGTCGATTGTTATAGTTGTCTGTAGAATACAGCTGGGTGTTTTTGGGGAGGCATATTTAATCGCTATTTATTTTACATTCTTCCTTGGCCCAATATGTACCTGCCATGTGTATAGAAACAATGCTGATATGATATATGAAACACAATCAGTAGTTGGCAAACATATCGGGTGGATTTGTTTGTACATATGACCTTTGACTTTGAAAGTGTCTCAGCCTTCAACAAAATAAATACTCCATTCTGGATTATGTGCAGGTTTTTTGTAAACTCAGTCACTGTGTGGACATAAATGAGGTGGCTTTAAAGACATTATTCATGTTGATTTAAATGAACCAATACATTCACAGCTACCTAGGGTGAAAATACAAGTTTCATTAGCAAAGTACTTTGCATTTATTGCTTGTTTCAGTGGATGGGCATGATACTTGAATGGTTCAGGTGTATCAGGGGTATGGTATCTGGATAGTCACACTTAATGTGCCAATTGTGGTGACTTTGTGTAAGTAATGATCAATTCCCAGCAAAAAAAAAATGTGTTTAATAGACGTCTAGTAGACATCTAAACGTAGACAGCTTGGCTAAAACAAGGCTAAAGTTGCAGTCAAGTCAAGTTGCGGTCTGATGGTATCATACTTTCT
>CAIGQZ010032440.1:2030668-2062398 GCA_903798205.1 Danio tinwini | reverse complement strand
TTATTATTATTATTATTATTATTATTATTATTATTATTATTATTATTATTATATTATTATTAAGTGTGCTCTCTCTCCCGGGGGACACAGCTCGCCCTGGCACATGAAGCGAGGGTGATGGCATAAATTAAAAAATGGACCAACCTCTATTTTAATACAGCACTTCCCTTCTGCTGATCATAACAGAAAAGAGCTGCGTATGCTTACATGTCACGTTAAGCGCAGTGCGCGGACATAGCAATGAAAAGGCTGAGTCTGCCTCCTCCGCAGGCAGCGCTTGCAGGCTCACCACCTAATAAAAAAAGGGGGGTGGTAGAAGCCTTGGCACAAGGTGAACCAAGGTCTCAGGTAAACGTGAGAGTAGGTCGGTCCAATTACTGGCACAATTCGCTGACCGAAAATGCCACCGGTATCTTAATCCTCCTGATACCAGCGCGATCAGCAGAGCTGCCTAAAGGGACAGAACGTATATATACTGATCGAGTGGCTCAACGGACCTAATCATAACTGCTGGGGCTAGACGGATCCCAAGAGGGTGAGAGAGGGGGCGGGGATGGATTATCATCACGCGCCATGCGCCTCTGAGAAACCGGCTGAAGAGGTTATGCTTTCCCAGCGCGCTACCATCCCATTAAAAACGCGGATGACCACACGCCAAGCCTTCAGTGTGGAGGGAGACAGCCAGCGCTCCAGCTATCCTGAAGGAAGAAAACACAACACTAATCTGGCATGTCCGGGGGTTTTCTCAGAGAGAATTCCCACACAACGAATAGACTCCACTGCAGAACATAGGCATACCTAATAAGGCGCTCTAGCCTGTAGTGACGGTGTTAACTATCACACTGATAAGTCACCTAAGTCCACCGCGCTCTGTCTGGAAACCAGAGAGGTTCCAGAGCCCTGCACGGGTGCCAGGGGGTGCCCGTCCCAGAAAAAGGAAGTGCTTTTTCCAGGGAATTCATCAGGGAGGGCCATCACGAGGAGTGTGAGTTCTGGAAACTCGGGTCCGGTTGGGCCAGAGAGGCGCAACGAGCAAGACCCGCTCCTCGTCTCCCCAACTTTGCACAGTGTAAGTAGTGTCTGTGCGAGCAGGCTCACTGGGTAAAGAACGCATATTGCGTAACCCGGGGCCAGCTGAGAGCCAGTGCCTTTGTGCAGAGCAGAAAAGGCAGCCAGCGAAGGGCCGCTCGGGAGAAACAGCAGGATGACCTGGGCTTCTCTGAAGCATGCCCATAACAGCTGGAACGTGCCGGGGTGGAGTCTCCGTTCTCCCAGAACATAGCAGTCTTGAGAGCTTGTAGCTGGCATGGAGAGCTTGTACAGGATATGAACGGCGCGCAGCTATTTAGCCGCAAGACTCCGGAGGAGCGGATGGCGAGCGAACTGAGACATGCTGAGGTGGCGAACACCGCCCAAACGGTTGATGTACGCCATCGCAGCCGTGCTGGCCGTCCTAACCAACACGCGTTTCCCCTCCTGCTTCGGTAGTGACCGGCGGAGAGTGAAAAACAATGCCAACAGCTCCAGGCAGTTGAAATGCCAATGCAACCTGGGTCCGGTTTACGAACCTGCAGCTGCATGCTCGATACACACAGCCCGCCAGCCCATACTGGAAGCATCTGTCAAGATGACAGCATAACTGGATGCTTGTTCTAAGGGCACTCAGGCCCGTAGAAGGCAAGCTTCGGGATGGGGAGTGCTCATCCCGGGAAGCAGAGCGTCCCGAGGAAGAGGTGAAAATAAGAGATTGACTCTTACCTTACTCCCAGGATCCCGCGGAGCGGCTGGAGGTGCGAGAAAGGAGCTCATCCTCTGGTGCCCTCAAGCCTGTGGCGAAATGCACCAAAGCTGAGAGCTGGAAGGCAGTGCGTCCCATGCTGGCAGCAATTGGGCTTCCACACCCAGATGGAGGAAAAGCCGCTCTTTTCGGATCGCTACTCTTTATACATTCGCAGGGGAGCCCCGGCCTCCACCGGGGAAAGAACGGTTCTCCTCCTCTCCAAGTGGCCCGCCTCAGGTTCGCTTCGCAGTCCAGTTATTGGACTTAACGGCGACCTGTGACGGGAGCATCAACTCCCCGCGGGGAAGGCTCGGCGCGTTCACCAGCCATGGAATGGACTGGGACGGCGGAGCCTTTTGGAGCCACGGGAAGAGCGCACTCGGCGAGGAGCAGCCAGCGCGGACAGGTCTGATGGGGAGAGCCCACCAAGAGATGACCTGCTCCATCGCGCACGGCTGATCTTTCACCACTGAGGATTCCTGGGTAAAATCCCCGATGGTGTCGCCGAGAAGGCCTGCCTGGGATATGGGCACACTAAGAAAGCGTACTTTGTCAGCGCGGCGCATATCTTCAGGGCAAGCCAGAGTGGCATTTCCGGACCACTATGTGGCCATCGTCTTCCCCAGGGCACGGACGGCCGAATTGAATGTCATGAGAGCATAGTCGATCGCCGTGAGATGCTTACGCATAAGCCTGGGGAAGAACCGCCCCTGTGCAGCACAGCCAGGAGGCCGTGGGGCACGGCAGAAGCGGCATGGCCCGCAGCGGTGTGGGCTCTGGCCTTGATAGACACAGATAACCCACCCGCCTTAGACGGGGGTCTCAGCTTACCCCTCCAGGTGGCAGCGCCCACCACCTGAGGAAATAGCTTCGTACCCACTGGCCGCCTAGCCATCAAGGGAGGTGAAGACGGAACCACATGTGAACCGGGCAGAGAAAAATGCCCTCTATGCCAGCGTGTGCTCACTGTGCGCCCCTGGGAAGAAGGGGACGGGGGCTGGAAGATTAATCTTAGATCAGCCCGCACGTCACACCCTCTAGTCGGTCCGGCGGTGAGACTGGGGGACAAGCCATCTCCAGCCGCACTGCCGAAACAGCCCAGGAAGCGTAGCCGTTATGTCTGATTCGAGAACCGTGACCGCGCATTGCACCCCGTAGGATGGAAGCGAGCCCAGTCTGTCATCTGAGCATAACAGCTCGCCCTCCGATGTCGCGATGGACCTTTGATCTCCAGTGTCATCAGGCGGAGGGGGCGGGCGTCCCGGGGAATGAACCGTACAACCGCCCGAAGCTTGGATGGGGCGCGCTGTGGAGGAGTGGGGGGTCCGCGGGCCCGGAGGCGACGGATAAACCCCCACTGTGATCCTCAGATCTGCCCGCGTGCTAACCGCTTTCACGGGGAGCAACGGGGGTGGCCGAAGCCGCGATCTCAGCAATGCAACAACCACGCCCTCGCAGTGAGAGCATGAGCTGTCCGCGGGCACCGCATCGACATGCTGGACCCCCAGACCTGTCATGCGATACCCGTGCCCATCATCCGGAGATAGGAACCACCGCATCCAGAAACGCACAGTCAGAACAGCATCTTGAAAAAGACGTGTTGATTGACTGTGTTGCTCTCTTAGGAAAATCTCTTTTAGATCACCAGCAAAACGCCCGGAGGACGGGAAACCCAGCCCGCCACTCGCACGTCTTCTTTCCGCACTGGTGAAGGTAAGGCTTTCTTCTCTGGAAGTCAGCTCAGCAGAAGTTGTTCAGCTCACGATAGGCTCTGAAGCAACAATTCTGAGGATCTGACTCCAGCAGCTGGCTTATATAGCCCTGATGAGCTCATCAGTCTCAGCTGTGGAGCTCAGCTCCGCCAACTCAATTGGCATTTCATTGGCCCGTTTTCTTATCATCAGAAGCGATTGGTCGTCTAAAGTACTCCCAAAAGTCTGTTATTACAGACACACGTTGAAGTTCCCTATGAAGGGGAACATAACAGAACATCGTCCCACACCTGCAGTGTTTCCGACAGCATAGAAAAAAGAATAAACTAAATAAAAATAATAAAATAACAGGCCTGCCCTGGATATTTTTCACTTAAATGACAGATTTAGATTACAAAACGAAAACACTGACTGAATCCTTTTTAAGAACCGGCATATTCTTTGATAAAATATGTCTGTAGGCATGTGTGGTTGCATGTGTTACCATCCTGCAAGTTAACAAATATGTGTTGCACATCAGGGGCTGATCATGCTTTTCCTTTCTAAAAATTTGAGGTGCACCGCACTGCCTTTTATGTTGACAAGCAAAAAAGAAGCGCGGTGCTCTTTTTTATGTCACTGAATCCGCTGGTCTATTGTGCGCAAGTGTTGCTGTCTATGTTGTTATAATTGTAATATATAACAACATTGTGATATTCATGATTTGTAAAGTAATACAGCTCTGGATAACTTGAAACTGCGACCAAAAGTCTCTCCTCCATCATTAAAAGTTATACGACATTCTGACAACACAAACACTGCAGGCACCAACAGAAACCCTGCTCTGCTTTCATTTGATTAAAGAATGAAAAAGACACGACTGACGTAACGTGCTTTTCCGCTCAGGGTTAAGTTTTATTTCAACATGGAACAGCATGACGTGAGGCACGCAGGGCGCATAAGCTGTGCGCAAAACACTCTGGGCCATTAATAAACCATTCAAAAAATGCCCTTCTCAATGCAAAAAGTGCGTTTGCTGTGATCGGTCCCTTACGCAGCCAAACTTTAAAAATATATTAAATAATATTTTTTATTGTTTAACTGATACCATTAATCGGTTACAAATGCACCCTTTCAGTTAAAGGTTAATCGGTTATTTTGAGCATCCTTAGGCACAAGCCAACAGTTTGGTGACACTGTTTGAGCCTTGCATCATAATTTTTTTATTATGCATGGTAATACCGTATACTGAGGTAAGATAGGGAGGAGGTTTGACGGTATCAAAATTTGGATACCGCCCAAGCCTAGTGCTTATATTTACATTAGCAAGCCTTTGTTATTGTGCAGATACATTAGTTAAAATCTTGAAAAAAAATTTGTTTATGAATTTATGAGTTTATGTTTACTAAAGTAGTTGCACAGAAACTACTACAGGTGTGTAGTGTTTCTTTACTAAGTAAAATTGCCACTGACCGTTGTTGACAATTGACTGATGGTTGGATTTCCCACCACATCATAAGCTACAGCAACACTGTCCTCAAAAATACAATGACACCTAGTATTATGATGCCTTTTTATTGATCCAATCACAAGTGGACAATGCTAAGTGCAGGTATAAATTAAGAGTGAAACTTTTTGATTGTCCACTTTTGACAACATACATGTGTAGAAACAACTTTGTGCACAATATCCTGACACTGAGGAAACTGTTGAATAAAGTCCTTATTTTGTTTTATGTAGACACAAAGTAATCTCATAGATTGATAATATTCCAATTTAACAACAGAAATGCATATGCTCTGTTTTGACGATGATGTTTTGGGGGGGGGTTTCTGGACTATATGGAGGTTTCATCTAAAATATCTTAATTTCATTTATTCATATATTTGCTTCAGCGTAGTCTCTATTTCAGAGGTCGCCACAGTGGAATAAATCAACTATTCTAGCATATGTTTTACACAGCGGATGTCCTTCCAGCTGCAACCCAGTACTAAGAAACACCCAAAAACACCTCTTTCATAAACACTCATAAACACATTATTCACAAACTATGGTCAATTTAGGTATGTCTTTGGACTGTGGGGGAAACTGGAGCACCCGGAGGAAACCAAGTGAACACAGGGAGAACATGCAAACTCCACACAGAAATGACAACTGGCTCAGCCGAGACTCAAACCACCTTCTTGCTGTGAGGCGACAGTGCTAACCACTGAGCCACCATTCCACCCATATCTTCATTTGTATTCCAAATATAAACAGAGATCTTAGGTGTTTTAAACTATGTGATAACATAATTGTCATTTTTGGGTGAACTAACACTTTAAGTTAACAGTATAATCCTTGAGAAAGAAGCACAGCTGATTGTGCTTGGCCTCACACTGCTCACACCCCCAAAACATTTTCAAGATTGACATATACATGTATTTATAATAAGTATGTCATCTTCAGTGGTCTTGTGTTGACAAATTAATCTTCTGTAATGTTCTGTAGATCAGTTCACACTGATTGAACTCTCAAACTGGGCTGGCAGCACAATGCCAGTGTCAATCAGTGTCAGTAAAGTCTGAAGTGTAATGTTGACAAAGACCTTTCTTCCTCCCTTCGAGACTTTCCTAACCTAATCTTTCTTCTTGGTTTGAAGGTCACAAAGCTTTTCCCTTCAGCCCAATTAAAACACTTGGTGTCATCTAGGAGAAGGCGAAATGAAGAAAACAACACGAGCAAGACGACCAAAACTATTTCCTCATCAGCCTTACAGTATCTGTCATGCGTCCCCTCGAGCACATCCAAGCGGTTCAGCTGTGCCTGTTTTCATATTCTGGGAATTATCTTTCATGACACTTCAGATGAGGGCTCACTGTGCACTGGTTCAGTAGAGCTAGCAGTGCATATAGACCAGAACAGCTTCTGCTAACTCAGATTTGGGCTTTTCAATGTTAGGTTCAAGAACCCCCTGAGAGCCACAAGAGGTAATGGGATCAGAGGAAATAAATAACAGAGAAATCAAAGTAAAACACCACCAAAAGAATGAATGAATATATCATTATTACTGTTTTATTAGTCAGAAATAATAGTTAATATTAATAAATGGTCACAAATTATTTTACTCAACATTGTAATTAAATAACTCATGAAATATATAGTAATAATATGGCCACTGTGGTTGGCAGCAATGGCCAATGTCTAGATTTCTTGTTAAAAAATACAATGTAGTTTTGTTTTTCACCAAACACTATCATATATCCACTATAAGCACAACACTTAAAAAATACGACATGAATTTACTTGGCACCTTTTCTTTATTAACTGATAGCAATGGTAGATGATATCTAGAAAAGTCAAAATAACTTGTTAGTCATGAATATAAAACATCATTACAGTAAAAAAAACTCAAATAATTCAATGAATGTTAACTAACTAGTAACTTATTTATTCATTCATTCATTTTCTCTTCGGCTTAGTACCTTTATTAATCAGGCGTCGCCACAGCAGAATGAACCACCAACTTATTTAGCATATGCTTTACGTAGCAGATGCCCTTCCAGCCACAACCCAACACTGGGAAAGACCCATACACTCTTGCATTCACACACATACACTACGGCCAATTTAGCTTATTCAATTCACCTGTGCCGCATGTCGTTGGACTGTGGGGGAAACTGGAGCACCCAGAGGAAACCCACGCAAACACGGGGAAAACATGCAAACTCCCCACAGAAATGTCAAATGACCCAGCCTCGGCTCGAACCAGCAACCTTCTTGATGTTAGGGGATTGTCTTACCCACTGTGCCATGACACCCCAATAACATATGCAGCATGTTACGCTCCGGGAATTTTGTGTGTGTGTGTCTATTTCTTTTGCTCTCTTTCTCCTTCTCTCTTGAGCACACGCACACCTGTTCTCTCTGCCTCTCTCTTTCAGTTCCATAGGTTCAACCCCCTTCAGATTGTTATTGGCTGTAAGATCAGTCAATCATCATTATCTTCAGTGACGTGGTGGCTTCTGCGACCAATCTGACTGGTCGGCAGGTTTTTAATAAGACGACAAGTGGGACGCTGGACATAGCCTTTTGCGTTCCTGTTTTATTCTTTGTTTTAATCTGCCTCCCTTTTTTTTTCCTTTATGGTTTGGTTTTTAATATTGCTTTGCCAAAGTTGTTATTGCCATCTTGTTCATTTTCATAAAATTTCTTCTTATACTTCACTTGAGATATATTTGCTGATTTTCCTTGTTTTCCCCAGGGGATTTGGAGAGGTAGATGTCACAAGATGTACATCCTTACATCACCTAGACAACCAGTGTATTCACCTTATTCTCCGCGGACAAGCGGGCACAGCCATTTGAGTCATTTTGGCTCGAGACTTCCAGTCTCATTCACTTCCATTCTTTTTTATATGTTAAAAACAGCTCGTTCTGCTGCTTGATGTTGCAAACTGACATTTTCTTATTATCTTATTCTACTTTGTCTGTGTAATCATACAAACACTTGTTTGTAGAGCAAGTAGTTTGACTTTTTTCTGGCGTTTATTATTCCTAGTAAGTTCTCCCATAGGGAACTGAATCAGAAGTTCTAAAATAATTGGCATTGAAGAATAAGGTCAACAGATGCACCAGATTTAGGAGTGAGTGCTGGCTTTGTTTTTTTCTGTTTGGTTAAGTTTAGAGTAGGTAAGTTAGGGCGTGTAAATGCCGAAGAATTGCTTTCGATTATTTTGTTTTCAGTTAGGTAAAAGGGTTATACTGAGTTAGTTAGATTTTTTGGTTTTGTTATTTTCTTTTTTTCAGCACCACTTTTGTCCTCTTCCCCTGTGGGGTTTATTGTTTTTGTATTATTTTGTTATTATAAATTGTATATATTTTACCTTTTGTGTTATTTGTTGTTATCTATAATATTCTTCTTTATTACTATTTTCTGTTTATCTTTGATTGTTGTATAATAAATTATTCTCTTTTTGGCAGTATTTTGCTTGATGCATGGTTCTTCTTCTCCCATATTACACAAAACTGTCACAATATAAATGTTATTTACTTCATGTTACTACCTAGTCTAACATCATGAAGTCGTAACACGATAAAATCTTAATTATCATTATGGTGATATCAAATTATCACCATATCATTGTCATTCTCTAAAAAGTCCTTTATTCTAATATTTTAATAAACAAAGCATATTTAAACAAAGCAGCTTAATTAATAAAGGTGGGTTACTCAAAAGGAAATTCTTAAAAGGAAATGTGTCCTTGCACCACAAAACCAGTCATAAGTGTTTTGTTTAGTTTTTTATTGAGATTTATACAGCACAATAACTGCTGAATAGCAGAATATACAACCCTTTCATTCATGTACTTTGGTAGGATAGGACAACATTTAGAAGAGATAAAACTATTTGAAAATCTGGAATCTAAGGATTCAAACCAATCTAAAAACTGAGAAAATGGCTTTAAATGTGTTTCAATTAAGTGCTTAACAAGTTACTAAACAAAAGTGTCAATATATTTACAGTAAGAACAGTGCAAAATATCTTCATGAAGCACAATCTTCTTCATTTACTGTTCTTATGATTTGGGGCATGAAGGAAAAATCTATGTATTTGACCCATTCAATGTATTTGTGGTTATTGCCAAAAATATTGCAGTGCAACATGTGAAATGTAAGGTGCAGTAGCTGATTGTCTTCAGAAACACTTTTTGTTGTGCTGGATGAAAGTCTCTTCACATTCCAATAGTAATGATTAAAGTAAATTATCTAAATGTATTTATGTGTATTTTTATATTCTGGGCAAGACATGAGACAAAAGAATGTTCATCCAATTCAAAATTGTCTGGCCAACATTTCCCATAATTCTGATAAGTAGCCCAAACTGTCTGTCAACAAATGGAGATTTGTAAATCGGCACACCCCTGTGCACGCAGACAGATCTGCCATTTGCGTGTGCACGAGAGAGTGACGGCAAACAAAGTGACAGCAGTAAAATCAAATGCTGAATCAAAACTTTTGAAAATCCTGAATCAATATTGAAGTTACTTTTGCACACTGGAGGAAGGATGACAACATGGCTGAAGTATTTCTTTTAGCCAGGTAATTTTCTGTTTTAAAAGTATTTTAGTCACGCAAACTGATGTAGATTGCGTTGTTTTAGAATCGTATTTGTAAATAGTTGATGCTCAGCCACTGAAATCTCCCAGCGAAAGATTTTTCTATTTCATAAGAGACCTTTTACAGCATTGATAATGTAGATTTTGATTTAGTTTAACAACAAAACATCAGTGAATAACACTATTCTGCCTAGCCTGCTTCACTGAGGGGATGTTGGCTTTATATTTACATGACAATATGTAACGTGCTCCCTATACTGTTTACCATGCTACTCTGAATATTCAGTCAGAAATAGCATGTAATTATGGCTTAGTAATAAGTGTACTTCTACATGCTGCCGGCCAATTACTAAGCATAGAGTAGTCGCTTCAGGACAAAGCGCATGAGAGAATGAGACCAACAATCCTTGCATGAATGAAATATTGGACTAAGTTTTGCTTGCTACACAACTGAAAATGTACTAGATGTAAGACAGTTTTTCATTGAGAATTGTAGTATTATAAAGTAATGTAAAGTTTTCTAACTGGTGAATAACATGATCTATTGGGTCTCTGTCATCTTTAATGTGCACGTCCGTGATTTCAGAAGGCGTGGCTTTGGATGGCAGGGGAGAGACTGTGTTTTCAAACATATTATGCTAACCGGTTAGTATTTAGGTAGATCACCTACTGCACCTTTAACACAGTCATTTTGATCAGGACTATTTTGTGATGCTTTTGTAAGCTCATGTCCGCTAAAGCCTCAGTGTCCTGTTCATGAACACATCTTCATGGTTTGCAGTAGTAGACTGTATCTGCTTCAGGGTTTGACACATTCTGCGTTTAGAGGTTTTCCTATTCATAGCTCAACTGTAGCACTCGTTCATGTCAGTTACTGTCGCCTTCCTGTCTGCTTGAACAAGTCTGGTCACTCTCCTCTAACCTTTCTCATTAATCTGCCCATTTATGATTGGAGAAGTGCCGCTCACTGAAAGCTTTGCAGTTTTCACACTATTTTCTCTAAACTAAGAGAGATGAGCAGTTTCTGTGATACTGAAACTAACCTGCCCCAACCTCTTGTTTAGGCTTTTACGCACTGGTTTACTGCCACATTTTGTCACATTGATCTATTCTTTTATTACATTAGCATAAATAGCACTTGTGTTAATATTAGGAACAGCTTCTGTACGCAAAGGCCATGTCCACACGTACACGGGTATTTTTATAAACACGATCAACTCACGGCAAAAAGGTTGCTGGTTCAAGACCCGGCTGGGTCAGTTGGCATTTCTGTGTGGAGTTTGCATGTTCTCCTAGTGTTGGCATGGGTTTCCTCCGGGTGCTCCGGTTTCCCCCACAGTCCAAAGACATGCGCTATAGGTGAATTGAGTAAGCTTAATTCTCTGAAGTGTATGAGTGTGAATGAGAGTATATGGGTGTTTCCTAGTGATGGCTTGGAAGGGCATCTGTTGCGTAAAACATATGCTGGATTAGTTGGCGGTTCATTCCACTGCGGGGACCCCAGATCAATAAAGGAATTTTATGCTTGATTCACACCAAATTAAAGAAAAAAAAAGTATTTTTTGCGAGTTTGATCAATTTTTACAGGTTCACCCGCTTTGAATGTTATGTATCACTAGATTGAATGGATCAGTGGTTATCAGTTGGTAGACATGGGCCAGTAGGGGCCTTCTGCGCTAAAAGTAGGCTCAGAAGGCTGTTATCATCCATCCACATGGTTAATCAGCTATACTAATAGAGAAGACTCCAGATCCAGATCTGTTTTTACTTTACGGTGACGGTTGGGTTTAGGGTTGGGGTAGGGGTAGACGATCATAAAATACAATTATTGAGAAATTTTATAAATAATATAATAAATGACCCCAGCTCTATGTAATCCATAGCTGATTAATCATGTGGATGGATGATAACAGCATTCTAAGCCTACCAGTAGACACAGAAGGCCCCTACTGGCCCATATCTATCAAATGATAACCACTGATAATGCCCATTCAATAAAGTGATAACATTCAAAACGGCTGACAGCTTTTGAAAAGTTGTCTCTACTGATGAGCTCTGTAATCAGGTCTGAAATAAACACCAAGAGGCGCCCCTGCTCTTATCCTTCAATTATTTCGCCAAATTTAAGTTAAGTTCAAGGAAACATTCTTCCAGGTCATTTAGTTTGGCCCAGAGAGATTTTTTTCTGCGAGCAAATCTTCACACACCTTTTTAATCTCTTCGAGTAGTAAACCCATTCCATTCAGAGCCCCTTCTACCATATTTTGCTTTATGCCGGCCTGCTTTACTTGCAAGTTACAACAGTTGCGAAGGGTGAACAGTTAAAGCAGTCCTTAGACAACTTTTTCAGATAATCTCCCTGAGAACTGATTGCAGCAAGAATCGAATTTACATGTCCTTGTGAGAGAGAGTCACCTGGATTTGCGTCCTCCTTTACAGCTGCCACTTTTGTAGTTTTTTTTTAGACGTCATTTTTAGCTGACAAACCAAGTAGCAAATTTTTCAGATAAATTTCACAGCAAGCTCAGAACACCTGAAGTTAAATACCTTACAAAGAAGCCATTATCAAATATGAAGTTGATTAATGGTACTTTACTTACAAAAACATTCCAAAAATAGCATGACAAAAGAAGAGCTCAAAGATAAGCTACTACTTCATGATCTGCGCATGTATTTTTGCGAGTTAATTGCATCCAAGTAAATGCAAACATGAGAACAGAGGCAGAATACTGACCAGCATTCAAACAATGGAGAATACACAATACGTTTGCCACAACCGTGCAAAATTTGTGTCTTCCACGTTTGGTGTGTACACAACCAAGTTGGTTAATCAGAAAGAAGAAAACACCACGCACGTTGACGCCATGAAGGTAAAACTCCAGTTATAGTGTCAACATGACCACACTGTGGCCCCGTTTACACTAATACATTTTAGTTTTAAAATGCATAAGTTTTGCTACGGTTATGCCATCCGTCCACACTACGCCAGAGTTTTCGAGCGCCGAAAACTGAGCTTATTGAAAATGCTAAAGAGGTAGTTTCATTGTAAAACGTTGGTGCTCATGTGTTTGTGTGGATGGGGGAAAATAGAGACAACTGAAAACAGAGGCGTGGCTGCAGACATTCACCTATCTGATTGGGGCTTTTTCTTCAATATTAAGTAGCCTAAACAAAGTTCAGTCTTGCATCCTCTCCTTGTAAGTTCAGACTTCACAAGTTTGATAAGGAAAACAAACTCCCGAGGACACAACGAGAAAATCTTCAAAGGGAACATGTACTTTACAACCTCATTCACATCACCCTGGCTACATTGTTTCACTTTATTAAAGGGTCATGAAACACCAAAACACATTTTTTGAGCTGTTGACAGTCATATATGTGTCCCACACTGTTATAAACACTATTGGGACACATATATTGCACTAAAAAGTGAAAATTTGTTGTTTTTGCTTTATTTTGAGCAAATTCGTTCTTCCGGTTTAAAACTAATTTTTCAAGCTGCGTCACGGCGATTAGATACTTGCGTGTATTCCAGAGTGGAGAGTGGATGTCTGTATCTTCAAGAACATTGTGACGTATCTGAGGGTGCAGCATTAATTCATGAGAAAGATTTGGTTAAAACCAATCAGCGCGCTCTATTGTGTGCAACTTCATTAATATGCATAATAGCTTTGAAGACTGTTTTACCAGTGTTCAGACAACAGAGAGCCACGCTGTGTTGCCAAAACAAGTGAAAGAGCAAGAATTTGGAGAAACGGGTCATCAGTGTTGTATTTTTATTGTGCTGTGTTTATTATTATGCTGCAACGAAGGTTTTGTTTTCATTTCCCCACTATGAGAGCGCAGTTGGACTCACGTGTGGACGACAGTGCACACGACAGAAATTTGTTTGTAAGGAACATTTGTACCCGAGAGCTTTTCACATCTGGAAATTATGAAATCCGAATTTACCACTCATCTCTCTTTAAAAAAGACACCGCTCCAGTTTGATTGTCCTGTGTCTACAGGTTTGGTAAGTGTGAGAACAGTGCCCTTTCTTTGTTCATTCAGATGGCAAAGTTAGTTTGTATTATCAGCAGTGCTCTTTCAGTGTTTAAAGACATACCTCAGTCAAAATGATTTAGTTACTAAGTTTACAATATGTTAATATCACTGCAATATTATAGTACAATATTATAGACTGAAAGATCTGCTGAAAATGCTGCTCTCCGAGTGTAAACATGTATTTTGTGACAGGATAGTCTATACACACACATGGCTTTCTGACGCAACCTACAGAGTGCATTAAAGTTATAGAGAAATGCTGAGGTTTTTGTTTCTCTCATTCGCCGTGCGGTATCAAACATTAAATCTCCACTTTCCATCAGTTCCTCTCGTTTGTCACAGTGAACATGCAGGAAATGTTCCTGAATAAACAGTGCCAAACTGCAGTTAAGGTCGACAAATAAATAATTTGGCAAATAATTCGATGATGTCCATGTAAGCACAGTCACTGTCTTTCTCCCCTGCGTCTGTGTGTTTGTTTTGCCTGTGAAACTCAGCGCGTGCCCAAATGGAAACTCCCTTCTTTGCAAAGCCTTCCCTTTTACCCTCTCCCGACACGCCCACACTCTCAGAGCTGGACACGCCCTCTTTCCTGACTTTTTGCAAACTAGAGATGTGAAAACACCCTGCTGAGACAGAGGGGTTTCGTGACCCTTTAACAATAAAATGAAAATGTGACATAAGGAACTGCCTGTTTTCATTTTGATATTAACAACTTAACAGACACCAGAAATATTGAGGCATTGTGTAGCTACATATTGATAAGACCGTCATCTTCACTGTATGCTTATTTATAACAAAACAGAGCCTATAACATTACTGCCTCCTTTCATTTTCATTGAAAATATGAAACACATCCTCTCTTTTGCTGAATATCAGTTTCAATAATCAATAATGGCCATTATAAAAATATAACGTACAATAAGTTTATACAATATATGAAATAAATGCAAGCAATCAGTCAAATGTGCAGAATCAGTTCACATGGTTACATAAATTAATGTTAACTTATTTTTGAGCTCAGCCAAAACATGTTACCTGAGAATAAGTAATAGATTCAAAAGACCAAAGTCGGGGAATATGGCGTTAGATATAGACACCAAGATTTTAATATCACAATTCAAATTTAAATATCACATTTAACAAATATAGTGAGATTAGATCCAGAGGTAGAACCTTAATGTACAGACGGATGTGAACAACTCTTATTGCTGCAGTGCATGCCAGAGTGTGTGTGTGTGGTCACGTGATGTGCTTTTTCGGTGGTGTAGTGTGGATGGAAAGTTGTTCAGAAACACTGGGTGAAACG
Organism: Danio tinwini; assembly: GCA_903798205.1. Classification (NCBI taxonomy): domain Eukaryota; kingdom Metazoa; phylum Chordata; class Actinopteri; order Cypriniformes; family Danionidae; genus Danio; species Danio tinwini. The sequence continues at coordinate 2,047,477 of CAIGQZ010032440.1, read as the reverse complement.
CAAGTGTGGACGCGGATCGTTTTCATTCTAAAATGCCCTTTTAAAACTAAAATGTATTAGTATAAACTGGGCCTGTACCTGGAGTTTTGGAAAAATCTTCACCCTGGCCAGTGGGTTTTTTGTGTGGACAGGGCCTAATTCTTTTTTGTTTGCTCTCTATTTCTACCTCTATCTATTTCTAGCTCTGTTTTCTAACTTTTAGTTCCATATGAACACTTAAACAGACGATGACAAACCTGCGAGGACTTTGAAGACAGCACAAAGTGTTAAGCAATACACAATACACAAACTGTACTTAGTTCAGTTCACTTCATCGAAAGTGTATTATACGCATAGACACCCCCTTTTTGAAATGTATGCTATTGTTTAACTCCAGGTTTATGTTTAATGTCCTTCCTTTTCTCCACACATTAACTCTTCTGATTGTGATTGTAATATCACGCACCTTTTGTAAAGCTGCTTTATAATGATAATTATTGTGAAAAGTGCTCTACAAATAAACTTGAATTGAATTAAACCTATTTAGTTGTGTTTTTGTTTGTGTTATGTATTTTATGTGAAAGTATATGGATCACAGTTCATATACTTCTAATATTCATGTCTTGTTTTGATTGGTTCCTTCATTCACACGTCTAGTGATTGGTTCCTTTGTTTACCAATTTTGGTTTGATTAGTTACTTTGTTGCATGTTCCTAGTTTTAATTAGTTCATTTGTTTGTGTGCCTTGTGATTAGTTGTTTTGTTTTATATGACTTGGTTCGATTGGTCACTTTGTTTATTTGTCTTGTTTTGATTAGTTTCTCTGTTCACCTGTCTTGTTTCCTTTGTTCTATTGTTTTGTTTTCATTGGTTCTTTTGTTTCATATGTCTTGTCTAGATTGGTTTGTTTGTTTGTTTGTTCACTTGTCTTATTACTATTGAGTTCATTGCTTCATATGTTTGGTTTGAGTGGATCCTTAGTTCTATGTTGTTTTTATTGGTTCCTCAGTGCACCTGTCTTGTTTTGATTGGTTCCTAGGTTCACGTGTCTTGTTTTGATTGCTTCCTTTGATTTATGTAGTTTTAATTGATTCCTTTGTTTACATGTTTTGTTTTAATTAGTGCCTTTGTTCATGCCTCTTGTTTTGATCAATTTTTTCTAGGTGTTTGTTTTGATTGGCTGTAGTAACTATCTTGTGATTACCCATGTTTGGTTAATTTATGCTCCCATAGTCTTGTCTAAGTTTGTTAAATGTACCTGGTGCCAGTGTGATGTTTATGTCCACTGAAGTCTAATAGTCTAAACAATAGTCTAAACACTCACTTTCAGTGCAGCTTTGTCAGGGTTCTGCCACTCTGCTCTAGTAAATTCTTGTTTTGGTGGCAGAGTCCGGACACTAGTTCTGTCTTGTCCTGTGTGTTGTGCTCGGTTCGAGTTTTCTCGGGTCGAGCACTCGTTTTCCGTCATTGTGTCTCTGTATGGGCGTCGTCGTGAGCGCGCTCAGACCATGCGCACTCCCGCTTGATGTGGGCGCGCAAGGTCTGTGCGTGCTTGGGATGAGCGCTCTTGTACTCGTGTTTATGTTTTGTTCTGTCGCCATTGCGCTGTTTTATTCTCAGCATCTCAGTCTGGTTTTGGTTTCGGTTCATATGTGTGAGCGCACAGTAAGGTGTTTTCATCTGTTGTGTGCTCTTGTCTTGCGTCTGTTTGTGTTGTCTAAGCACGTGGCTCTGTGTTTACATTGTGGCCGCGTGCTTCACTATTGTGCTTTAGTGTTGTCTTGTGAACATGCGGTTAATGACTTCTCACATTGGCTGCATGTTCTTGTCCCACATTACGTGAGCACATGGCTTTTCACATAGTCTTTTGTCTAGTCCCACCCTCCTTGTTAACCCATTATTAGTTCATCATGTTCACCTGTTTGTGTGTTAATTATTTCTGCTTATATTCTCCTCTTGCCTGCTGTCCTGTGCCAGTTCACCATCGATTATTTCCCTGTCCTGTTGTGTCAAGCCCTGTCCAGCCCGGCTTTTTCCTGCCAGCCCAGTCAAGTTTGTTTTGGCCTTTTTATTAATGTTTTCCCCCTTGGGGTAGTTTGTTTTGCCTTTTTGTTCTATTTTATTATAAATAAATAATCATTTATCCTGCACTTAGGTCCTCGCTCCTTTTCTCCACCACGATATGTGACAAGCTTATTTGAGACAAACATGAGAGAAATCCAAAGCTATCATGAAAATGACATGTAATTATAATAATAATAATTCATTTTATTTGTAAATGGCACCTTTCGGGATACCCAAGGTTGTCTTACAACAAGCATCAACAGCCATACCAGAACAACTTAAAACGTTGCGAAACAAAATTGTAAATACATGTAAAGAGTTGCAGGTACAAACACATCATGAGTATAAAATAAATGATAATAGATTGGCAAAAGAAAAGCTTGCTTAAAATGATGGGTCTTGAGATGAGATTTAAAGTGTGAAGACTATCACTGCTCCTTAAGTCCAGGGGAAGCGAGTTCCGTAGCCGAGGAGCCGTGGAGCTAAAAGATCCAGAGATGGCACCAGAGAGAAAGAGTTGGCCGATCTAAGACTGCAAGAAGGAGTGTAAAGTGTAGAAGATCTGTGAGATATTGAGGAGCAAGTATATGAAGTGCCTTAAAAGTGAGAAGTAATATTTTAAAATCAATACGAAGCTTTACCGGAAGCCAGTAAAGCTGATAAAGAAGTGGTGTGACATTAAATAATTTTAACTAAAACAATGGCATTGCCTTCAAGTTCATTTCCTGTGAATAAAACCCATAACCTTGACAGTGGTAGAGCAGTGCAGAAAAATTAAAATCTGCAGAAATGCTTTTCCGTTTGTCAAAGCAGTAACTAAATCAGCATACTATCAGCATACTGATATCATCTCAAAAACATTGCAAGAATTAGATGCTTTGTCTCCAGTGAGGACTTAAAGAAACTTGTTCATGCTTTTATCACCAGCAGGGTGGATTACTGTAATGGACTGCTCACCAGCCTTCCCAAAAATACAGTCAGACAGTTGCAGCTCATCCAGAACGCTGCGGCCAGGATTCTGTCCAGAACCAGAAAATCAAAGCACATGACACCTGTCTTCAGGTCTTTACACTGGCTCCCAGTTACATTCAGAATAGATTTATAGATTTTAAACTATTATTACTAGTCTATAAATCACTAAATGGCCTAGGACCTGACAGATCACTCAGATCTTTAGGATCTATATCACACAAGTTCCATCTACAATTCCACTTGAAGTTTATTGGGTTTTTGAGTGTGTCCTGAAGCAGTAGTTAGTGGCACTAGAATATAAATTGATATTCTCAACACATTCTTTCCACAGCAATTATATTTGTGATAATTACCTAAGCTATTATCTAACCTTTTGGAAATTAGACTATCGGGATACTAATGTGGATAGTAGTTCAATTGGTCTAGACAGTCATTTCTGTCTTTTAAACACATTAGACCCTTCCTAGAGGCTGTTGGCACCATATGTGGTTGATGACGATGATGAGATCTTAATGAGAGACTGACTGAAGTACATTCATTAAAGTGACAGTGGTGGAATTTCCACAGGGGCCTCCATCACATCTGATGAGGAGTCATTTCCTCTGCTCCCACCTCTGCTTTTACAATGCAGTTTAGTTTAAAGTTGCTGTGTGTACATTTTTGTACTTTTCTAAAGCTTAAAAATGCCATAATATTTTTGGAGTTTTTTTAAGAAACATGCATGTTCTCCTCGTATTCACGTGCTCCGGTTTCCCCCACAGTCCAAAGACGTGCTGAATTGGATGAACTGAAATTGGCCGTTGTGAATGAAAGCGTGTGTGAATGTAAGAGTTAATGGGTGTTTCCCAGCACTGGGTTGTGGCTTGAAGGGTATGCGTTGCATAAAAACATATGCTGGAATAGTTGGCGGTTCATTCTTCTGTGGCGAACCCTGATAAATAAGGGACTAAGCCAAAGGAAAATGAATAAATAAACTTCTATCTTAACTGTTCATTTTCAAAGAGCTGACAAGCAAACAAATTTCACAATGCATGTTTTTGAAAACAATACTACTGTCTACTCTTTGTCAGTTAAATTAAATGCTGATATACCAACCCATTCTCATGGCAGTTCATTATATAGTCACAAAATCTATCAATTTGTTTTCACAAACATGACCACAACAAGACTTTTAATCTATTGTATTTCAATAGACATGTTCTTGTGTTCCTCAACATGGTTTTAAGCTATTGTGTAACAATTGGCAGTATGCTTTGTATCTCCCGACTCCTCATAAGCGTACACTCAAAAATATTTGGAGCACATAACCCCACACCTACCCTAAACTTACCAACTTCTTGAAATAAGTATTATATAATGTAATGTAATGTGTGTATTTATATAGCGCATTTATTGTGTATGACCATACACCCAAAGCGCTTCACAATCATGAAGGGGTTCTCTCCACACCACCACCAATGTGACCCGGCAGCCACAGGACAACGGCGCCAGTGCGCTCACCACACACCAGCTATTGGTGAAGTGTAGAGACAGTGATAGAGCCAATTCGGTGGATGGGGATGATTGGAAGGCCATGCCGGTTACGGGCCGATGGAGGGAATTTGGCCAGGACACTGAGGTTACACCACTATCTCTATTACGTGAAGTGCCATGGTATTTTTAATGACTACAGAGAGTCAGGCCCTCAGTTTAATGTCTCATCCGAAAGACGGCGCTTACTGACAGCATGGTGTCCCCTTCACTTTCACTGGGGCATTAAGACTCATGTAGACCACAGGTTGAGCGCCCCCTGCTGGCCCTACTAACACCACTTCCAACAGCAACCAAGCAACTATGTAGTCTCCCATGTGGTGAGTCGTGTGTATTTATTGCAAACACTTACAATAAAAATCAGCTGAACAAGTATTGCATTACAAATCTTCTTAAACTAAAAGATGTCAGTATGCAAAAAAGAGTGACTTTTGAGGTTTTATTAGCCGCAAACGATCCAGTTTCTGTTTCATACAATTATGTTCACTAAATTCTGATTTAAAAGAAAATTCTGCACGTTAGCAAGATGATTTGATTAGTTTTGACAATCACAAAACACAGAAAGGGCCAATAGAATATGCAATCATTCACAAGACACACAGGGAGCCAATAGAATGCCACAAGCAATACTGACGTAACACCAGGGCCGGATTAACCAATGAGCATTATGGGTACAGGCCCCTGCGAGGGGGTAAAAAATGGCTGATTTTGGAGTGTCTATTTAGGCAAAGTGCAAATAGCGCAACTCAATAGAATAAGCTAGTTGAGTGCTTCCCGCCATCGCTGTTTGATCGACAGAGACAACATAACTAAAAAGCACACCTGACAGTCAGTGTCAGTTGCGCAGCTCGTAAAGCGCATGGCAACGTGTTTTGAGGCGACCGATCATGAACCTGGTTCGAATCCAGCGTCTGATAAACACGGTCTTCTTTTTCCCCCATTATATATCAGATTGAAAATACATTTATTTTCAATAGAAAGGAAATGTTTTTGTTTAAAAATTTAAATAAATTATATAAAATATATAAAATGAGTCACAAGGTATTTAATAAGGATAATAATAATAATAATAAATATTCTATAAACAGTTATTTTCCACCTGGTGTTAAATGTTAGCAACATCTTAATATAATTAATCTGTATTTACAAGGTTTGTCGCCCTGCTTCACCAATACTCTCCGACCTCATGGAAAGAGAGTAAAAAAGCCCCTGAAGAGGAGAGAGACAGGAGAGAACTGGTACAGAGTGTGTGATTTCGGATACTTTCAGCTTTATAATCAAGTGCTGTTTGCCTACTCTTCATCACAAGGAAGAGAGGAATTATTAATCAGTGTGTGTATTATGGAAGACTCAGATTCATAGAACTGAATTGGAGAGGTGTTATATCCAAATCATATGCATTAGAAGTTTGTAGTTATACATTAAAATACCCCTAAATATAAATTTATAGTACTACTTCAGTGAACTTGAACAAGTATATTAAAAAACCATAAATTTCCACTATTTATATTAGTATTTTTTTATCAAAGTGTGCTTTAAATGCTTTTAAAATCAGGTAAATATTTGTAGACAATAAATATATGTACTATGTCATTTATTAAAAAATGTGGGCAAAACATTATAGATTAACTTTATTTAAAAATATTATATTAATCTTATTTTTTTATTCAACTATAGGGGTGCGGTCTTGTAGGGGGCCCTACAAGACATTGTGCCCAGGGGCCTCCAAATTCTTAATCCGGGCCTGCGTAACACAATTTTCTTTTTTTTTAACGCTTAGGATCTGAGATGTATGGCAGACGGAGATGACGATCATATGTACTAATCTTATAAATAAATCATTCTGCCTCAGAAGACATTGAATATTCAACACAAGCTTACGAATCACAACGATTCTTAACTTTTTGATTTAGTGGCTAATTCGTATGAATTTGTACGATCTCATTTGTAAAATTTGGTATGATTTGCTCAGGTTTAGGGGCAGGTTTGGGTGCCATGCCTCCTTTTTAAAAACGTACATTTTCGTGTGACTGAAGTCATATGAATTTGCACGAATTAGCCACTAAACTGACAAAACGTACAATAGTTACGTTACGTTAAGAACAGGCTAGGAATATTCATGTCTTTTGAATAAATTGTGACTGTATTTGTACCTGCCTGCTATATTCTGTGTTTTTTATTGACAGATGGTTGGGATAGGCTTAGGGTTACGTGCTCATAGTCTAGTGAAAGTAAAATTGTTTTGACTGTCAGAAGAGAGAATGTGCTGGTACAAAAGACATTACATACAATATACAATAAATATGATATATTCATATTGTCGTGATGAGGAAAAAGAAAAATTGCCTTTGTGAAATACATTAGTTAATGGTCGTGTTTAGAAACATAAAAACCCCTGAAAATCCATGTCAGTAAACACGAATAGTCATTTATTCATTTTCCTTCAGCTTAGTCCCTTTATTCATCAGGGGTCGCCACAGTGGAATAAACCGCCAACTTATCCAGCATATGTTTTACACAGCAGGTGCCCTTCCAGCTGCAACCCAGTACTGGGAAACACCCATAAACTCTTACATTCACACACATACAGTACACTACAGCCAATTTAGTTTATTCAATTCATCTATACCGCATGTCTTTAGACTGTGGGGGAAATCAGAGCACCCGGAGAAAACCCACACGGGGAGAACATACAAACTCCACACAGAAATGCCAACTGGTCCAGCCGGGACTCGAACCAGCAACCTTCTTGCTGTGAGGTGACAGTGCTAACCACTGAGCCACTGTACCACCCATTGAACATAGATAGATTACATTTTGTGACTATAAAAACAAACTGCCATGAGAGTATACATCATTCACTAAGTGAAGTTTGTATAAACAAATTATGAGAGAATCACGTGCTTATGATTGTTCTCAGCTGTTCCTGCATTAGCCTATGATCGATTATCCAATCAGACGACTCACTATAAATAAGCAGAGTTTTCTTATCTCAGTATCTTAGTCTTGAAGAACCCTTCGCACAAAATTTATACCATAGTCAAGGTCTAAGCAAGCGCTCCTCTCTTCAGTCATCCATTTCCACCATTCAGCTAGAATAAGCCAGGGGAGTTTATTGAGATCTACCTGAGCTCAAACTCCCGTCTCCCCCTGCAAACGGGAGGTAGCCCAGGGCTCGAGGATCTTACAAGCTCAGGGCTCTCACCCGGGACAGCATGCCAAACAAGCTTTATTATCAATTATCAGCTAAGTGTGAACTCTTGAAAGGATGATGAAGGACACTAAAGTAAGGCAATAAACATTAATTTAACAACATTAGATGTAACCTAAAACCGTTTTGCACATAACTGATTAAAATATAAATAAGCATTATTCAAACAAACAATAAAAACATCAATTGTTATGTGTAAGAATGAGAAAAATGTCAATTTATGTTTATTTGTTTATTATTATTTTACAGGGTCAATGCACATTAATAAACATTACTGTAAAATGTGCCAGAATTAGCCAAGAATGGCTATTTTTCATCAGTAGACCCCTTACAGAATATTAAAAAGTCACATCTAAAATATAAGCCTAAAATATTCACTATATATAGTAAAGCAAAACTTACTGTTGTCCAATTCCCATAGCATTTTTTTCACTTTTATTAAAGTCACAATAAAATAAATAAGCATTTTTTTACAGTGTTACTTGTAAAATGCATTAATATCCACTCTATTATGAATCATGGCACCTACAAGTGCTGAATTTACTTTTTGACTCTGTAGTTGAAATAATCAGTGAAATTTTTGCTCTCAGGGTTGAAGAGCAATTACTAACATGATCGTACCAACGTCAAGCAATCAAATCAGCTAATTGCATGTTTTTTTTTTTATTTTATTTAAAGATTTAAAGATTTAATGAGTATTTTCTATGGTATTACACAAGCAGTACAGTTTTAATTAGAATTTTCACTGCTGAAAATCTATCACCTCTCTCTCTCTTTCTCTCTCTAACTCTCTCTCTCTCTCTCTCTCTCTCTCTCTTTCTTCTTATTAAAAAAGGTATTACAGTATACAGTCTGATGTCTCTAAGTCCCTTCACATATACAAACACTCATTCGCCTTGCCCTGTGGGGTTATAATGAAGCTATTCATCTTCTAGTTTGTAACTCAGAAATATACCCAGGAATAGACGCAAACATAAACAAAAGCCTGGGTTTTAATAAGTCTGGGAGTTTCAGCGCTTGCAGCAATAATGTGTTTGCATTGACTCAGTCTAAAAGTACAGCAGAGACTGGGTTTCTAAAGTAAAGCACTGAAGTTGCTCAAAGACTTTTAGCTGAGTGTATAAAAGACACATCTTCAAAGCTGTGTGCCCATAAATGACTTCACAGGGCTGCAAATAGAGCTTTGAATAGGGCTTACTTTAATAGGTACTGATGGTTATATTGCATAACATCCCTCATTCATTGGTAGCGGGATACATGTAGAATAAAGCAATGAAACGAACACCAACTATTCATATCACAGCATTGCCAAATGGTGGTATCATATAATTAGGTAGAACAAGCTATAAAAACTGATTGCAGCACCAACTCTGGTGTGCTTTATATGATAAATATTTAACAGTCCATCATCAGTTATTTCTTACTCAAAACCTCTAATCATTAGCCTAACAAGCATAACGGCTAATGGTAATGTACCACTAAGGCAGCAGAAACTGTGTGCTCCAAATGCAATAAATTGCATGAAAATTGCATCGCACTCCCTTTGTGTTAATCATTTGTGGCATAGATTCAACAAGGTACTGAAAATATTCCTCAGAGATGGTCCATATTGACATGATGGCATCAAGCAATTGCTGCAGATTTGTCAGCTGCACATTCTAACACATCCCAAAGATGCTCTATTGGATTGAGATGGTGACTGTGGAAGCCATTTGAGTACAGTGAACTCATTGTCATGTTCAAGAAACCAGTCTGAGATGATTCGCGGTTTATGACATGGTGTGCTATCCTGCTGGTCAGAAGATGGGTACACTGTGGTCATAAAAGGATGCACATGGTCAGCAACAATACTCCGGTAGGCTGTGGAGTTGACACATTTGTGCCCACAGAACTACCGCTCACTGGATATTTTGTCTTTTTCAGACCATTCTCTGTAAACCCTAGAGATTGTTGTGCGTGAAAAATCCCAGTAGATCAGCAGTTTCTGAAATACTCACACCAGCCGTCTGGCACCAATAATTATGGCACATTTACAGTCTTTTCTTCCTCATTCTGATGTTCAGTTTGAACTGAAGTAGATCATTTTTAACATCTTTACATGCCTAAATGCATTGAGTTGTTGCCATGTCATTGGCTGATTTGCATGAACGAGCAGTTGGACAACAAGCAATTGTGGCCGGTGAGTGTATATCGCAATATATAGCAGTAATATATTGCAATCTGAACCCATGATTCTTTGCACAGGGTCTTTTTTTATTTGCAAATTGTATAACTGTGAACATACCAAAAAGAGAAAAAGAGTACAATAATAAAACAAAAGAAAAAAGTACAAAGAGCAGTAGGATATAATCAATCTATTTTCAAATTTAGGTGCAAATAATAACTCAAAAAAATGTTTAACCCTTGTGTGCTGTTAGAGATACTTTCATCAATTCTGGGGTGAGTTTGAGTCCTAAAAGCTTCAGCAAATGGAATAATATTTGGTGACAAATCAAACAATACACTCTGGGCAAATTTACTATCCTTTCGTTATGTTTGTGGCTGTTTTTGCCCCATTGAGTTTTTTTTATTGCAAAGCCATGACCTATTATTATTATGTATTCTTTAGTGCCCTATTGTTGGGAAGAGGTAAAATTAATAATTTTTTTTCTGTTAATTAATTAACAATGTTAATTCAAAGGCCCAGAGTCAATTATTCCACCAGTTTAATGGCTCAACATCAGTTATATTAGGGGTGTAAATCTACACTCGCTTCACAGTTCAGTTCAGTGTCATGTGATATATGATATGTGTTATTTTATCAATACAGTTCAATTCGATATCACAATGCATCACTAACTACACATTCTATACACAATTTTTTTATTTTACTTTCCATGAATACAATATTGTTTTTTTAATAAGGGCTGTCAAAATTAGCGCATTAACGCATAAGATTAATTTGAAATATTTAACATGCAAAAAAATGTACGCATTTAATGCAGTTGAATTTTTTTTATTTCCTGTTGTGGCCGATGTGTGTTCAGGGCCGGCGTGTTCATAAAGGTGACCTAGGCAGCCACCTTGGGCGGCAGAATAGTAAGCGAACCCCCCGGTCCTCACTTTCACCCGTGACACCCACCCCCTCCCTCCGGGTCCTCACTTTCATCCACAAACTGTTTAATGTGCAAAGAAATATGGATAAGACCAAGGAAGCACTTTTAAAAGGAAAGTTTCAGTATAAAACAATTAAGGTCACATCACCAGGCTCTTCAGCATTTCCTCAAGAGTTTCATGCAATTTCAAGCGTTTCATTTTTAATCATTAGACTTTAACTGCAGTTCAGCAGTTCACTATCATTCAGCAACATATTGTTCATGCCTCATGACAATTATTAGATGAAAATGTGAAGGACTGCTGGAAGAGTGCTGTTTTAATGGAGTCTGATACCGCATAACGAATGGAAAGAAAAACCTCCACATTTCGGGACTCGGGTGGTCCTTTAAGTTAATCAAAAATCAATGTTTGTGTGACAGACTGAAAAATATTAATGAAATATATATATATATATATATATATATATATATATATATATATATATATGTGTGTGTGTGTGTGTGTGCATATGAAAAACAATATATCAAAACTAGGTATAAACCTAAATAAAAACCCGTAAGAGTATTTGAACTTTTGGAGTGGTTCAACACTTGCGAAGCTGTTTGTCAGACAGTACCTCTGGACTGGGCAACTGGGGTGGTGGTTTCCATTTTTAAGAAGGGGGACCGGAGGGTGTGCTCCAATTATAGGGGGATCAGACTCCTCAGCCTTCCGGGGAAAGTCTATGCCAGGGTACTGGAGAGGAGGATCCGGCCGATGGTTGAACCTAGGATCCAGGAGGAACAATGTGGTTTTTGTCTGGGCCATGGTACACTGGACCAGCTCTATACCCTCACCAGGGTGCTCGAGGGTTCATGGGAGTATGCCCAACCAGTCCACATGTGTTTTGTGGACTTGGAGAAGCCGTTCCACCGTGTCCCTCGTGGCATTCTGTGGAGGGTGCTCGGGGAGTATGTCAGTAAGTAAGTCAGACTTGTTTCCAGTGCATGTTGGACTCCGGCAGGGCTGCCCCTTGTCACTAATTCTGTTCGTAATTTTTATGGACAGAATTTCAAGGCGCAGCCTCTGGCTGGAGGGGGTCCGGTTCGAGGACCACAGGATTTCATCTCTGTTATTCGGAGACGATGTTGTTCTGTTGGCTTCATCGAACATGGACCTTCAGCATGCACTGGGGCGGTTTTCTTCTGAGTGTGATGCGATTGGGATGAGAATCAGCACCTCTAAGTCCGAGGCCATGGTGCTCCACCGGAAAAAGGTGGTTTGCCATCTCTAGGTTGAAGGAAAGTCCTTACCCCAGGTGGAGGAGTTTAAGTATCTCTGGGTTTTGTTCACAAGTGAGGGAAGGATGGAATGTGAGATTGACAGGCGGATTGGTGCAGTGTCAACAGTAATGCGGTCAATGTATCGGTCCGTTGAGGTAAAAAAGGAGCTGAGCCGAAAGGCAAAGCTTTCGATTTACCGGTCTATCTACGTTCCTACTCTCACCTATGGTCATGAGCTTTGGGTCATGATTGAAAGAACAAGATCTCGGATACAAGCGGCCAAAATGAGTTTCTTTCGAAGGGTGGCAGGGCGCACTCTTTTGGATAGGGTGAGGAGCTCTGACACACAGGAGGAGCTCAGAGTAGAGCTACTGCTCCTTTACATCGAGAGAAGTCAGCTGAGGTGGCTCGGGCATCTGTTTCGGATGCCTCCTGGATGCCTACCTAGGGAGGTGTTCCAAGTATGTCCCACCGGGAGGAGGCCTCGGGGAAGACCTAGGACAGGCTGGAGGAACTATGTCTCCTGGCTGGCCTGGGAACGCCTCGGGATCCCCCCGGAGGAGCTGGAGGAAGTGTCTGGGGAGAGGGAAGTCTGGGGTTCTCTCCTAAGACTGCTACCCCCGCGACCCGGCCCCGGAAAAGCGGCAGAAAATGAATGTGTTAATGTATCTGGTAAAAAAGAAGTCTTTTTCCAATGTTGATAAAATGCATATCGGTATAAGTGTTAAATGGTGTTATTAAATGTAAAGAAAATAACTAAAAAGTGTACATTGTTAAAAGCCTATTTAGCAATTTTTGGAAATTGTGTGACATTAAGATGACAATGATGCTGTTTTGGAAATATGTTTATTTGAATTTGTACCCAAAAGATTATGCATAAAGTTAGCAGTGGAGAAGCATAGCAGAGTGTGTCTGGTATTTTTTGTAATTCTCTCCCCTGTTTCAGGGGTACAACACTTACATGGTAGACTCTTAATCAAGAGTATTATCTTAATCAAAGCGGAGTATTGGTGTCCATGTAAATGTACTCAGTGAAAGTGGCAGATGATGTCGCAAGCTGTCAAAGTCAGCCTATTCCCCACCTGTAAGTTGATTCCAAGCACCCTCAAATGTTTCATTAAGTTTGAAGTGTGTGTCCCCCATCCCAATCCTTGCTTGAGAAATACAGCCATACTTTAAGAATGCTTAGTTTAAGCAAATGTGATGAACACGATCTCTCTCTCTCTCTCTCTCTCTCTCTCTCTCTCTCTCTCTTTCCCTCTCTGAATGTATTTTTATAGGGGGAGTAAAGTACAGAATGTCAAAAAATATCATATTTACTCTTTTAAATTATGTTATTGGTACAGCTAAATTATCAATTTGGAAAGCTAGAAAAAAAATAGATTATTAGGTGCTGGTGGAATAGATCCAGTGGTAATGTTAAAAGGTTTAATCACAAATAGATTGAAAATTGAATTTACCTTCTATGAATTGGTAGGAGATCTAATAACATTTGGAGAAAAGTGGTGTGTAGGAGGGATTCTATGTTGTGTTTATGAAGGTCAGCTTGTACTTAATTTATAAAAAAAAAAAAAAAAAAAAAAAAGATTAATGAAATATGTTGTGAATGAATTTTTATTAATGGATTGTTAATGTACTAAACTTGTATTGAATAAAGCTGTTTTAAACCTATATAATATATACATATACACATTTTAGTATTAACGGTAAACCAATTACCTCAGACAAACACAGCGCACCCAAACACTGCAGTGCTTTTTACTTTTCACCATAAACTTGCATCAGAGTAGCAGCAATAGTTTGTCCGTTTGTCATCTTCTAGTTTAAGGTTTACTGTATCATTAATCTACCTTTACCATTGCTCACAATTACCATTTGTAACAATTTATTTATCAAGTAAAAGAGTCTCTTTAACACTTATGTTTATTTTAATATAAAGAGATGAAATATTTTGTTTAAATATTTTTGGTTTTGACTATTAACACATTTTGCCTTAGTAATGTTGGTAAATTAAAATAAAGTGGTTAAATAACAAAAAATCCTAATATTCCTAAATGTATCGTTAAAACATATTCATATCGTGACAATTTTTGTGATAATATTGTATGAAAAGGAACAACAGTTATTGGTGTCATATGTCTTACGCAGTTCACTTTACCTACATAGAAACTGCAAACCGTTTTTGCAGTTACATAGAAATGAAGTTTCAAAAAAAGAGCTTGTGTTGGATAATTCGGAAGCCTGAAGGAAGGGATTCCTTTAATAAAACTAATTAAAGTAAACCACTTGGACAAAATCCTCATGTGTGCAAAAGTTGCTGCTGTTTTTGGAAAACTTTTTTGCTTTGACCATATATCTGCTATTAATGCTTCTAATGTGCTGTTGCCTGGAGTGTTTGCAAACTCACTGTATCTCCCAAAGTTGGAGGAAACATTCCTGTAGCTGAACATTATGAAGGGGCCCTTATGTGTGCAATTGCCCATGGCTGTGTAGGTGTTCTTAATTCAGGCCAGCATACATCATGCAAGAAGTTATGTTTAGCTGTCTTGTGAATGTACAGTACAAAGCTAGACCAAGATGAGCATTTTTAGTAATAAAAGTATGTAGCTTTTTTATGAAAACAATTGGTTGTTTTCGCAGCACATGGATTTGCATAAAAACCCTTCCTATCTGATATTCATTCAACACATAAAATTAGCCTATTTTCATATGTAAACGACGGTTAGCACATAAACATACTTAATGTATTCCAATCTCATTTTTCAGCCTCTATATATAGTGTGTTGTTGTTGTTATTGTTGTTGTTTGCATATTGTTTAACATAATGTCTCATGGCTGAATATAAACTAAAACATGTTGTGAAAAGACAAGGTTTATGGATGATTTATGGTGTATCTAAATTGAATCTGCTTGCTCCCCATGGTTCTTTGCACAGTTGTTTTTGAGACTTTTCAATTTTGCACTTGTTGTGACCAGTTGTTTGCCCGTCCTACCAACACTATCGCTCTGAATTCTGCTTGAGCTGCAGTGACAGCTGGTTGTCAACATTTATGCTTTTCACTTTCTGTCAGTTTTGAAGAGGTGTTCAATGCAGGGGCTTCCTGCACTTCTTTAAAGTGATGGGGCAATAGTGGAAGTTCGGCAAGCTTGAAGACAAACTAAAACATTTCAAATAAATAGAAAAACACACTATGTCTACCTATTCTTAAAAACTATAGGAAAAGGGAAGGGACAAACCTCATTTTAAAAGTTTCAAAAGCTTTGGTCCAGTCAGAATTTTATTTTATTTTACATTTTTAAAAGTATATACTTTTTAATACCTTTTAGGGTGAATCATTTTATTAACACTAGTACTAAAGCATAATTTTGACCCTTTTACTTTTTAGTAAAATCCATACAACTGTAGTACCCTGACTTTTCTTAAATGTATCTATAATGTATAATCTATAATACATTGTTTTTTGTTTATTAAATGAGAAAACAGAAGACATGTTAGGATTTCTATCTTGAGTAGCCAAATTGATTGTATGCATTTTAAACAGCAGGTTACTTTTTAATAAATGTGCTCAACTCAATGAGCTCTGGTGTCAATGAATAATGATTTGTTAGTTAGTTTGTTTGGTTGATTGGTTGTTCAGTATTCTAGTGTTAATAAATAATTATTTTGTAGGGGATAAACCTTCGTTAAAAGATTGATTAGGTATTAATTAGCTCATTTTAATGAATCAAATCTTGAAAATTCGAATCACTTGATTTGACTTGATTGAGTTGGACTGAATCAGATTAAAAGCTATATGCTTTATCCACCATTTGTCCAGCAAATAGAAGACCTCGTATTTTACCAATCTCATTTATATTATTTCCGTGGCCAACGATAATAACGTAACACAGGAATTGGGTTGTGAATAAAGATTAATTTATTTATACATTTTGATTACAGTGCAGGCTTTGGTGGCTGAGAGAGCTCAACATGCTCAATGTGTTATTTGTGTTTGCAAGGATTTGCAACTTGTGCTTTCAAAGCGACAAAAAAAAATTCTATTTGCACATGTTTTCTTGAGTTGCAGAATTTGAGCTCGGCCACCGTAGGAGGCTGCTCATGATTGTTTTCAATAACTCCAGAGCATTATAAAGTCCAAAGTCATAATGTTGCATATTGGAATCGATATAATTGATATTTTATTGGTAAATTGATTGATAATTTGTCTATAATCAATTGATAATTGTTCAATGTCACTGACAAAAATTCAGAACAGTCTTGTGTGAATGATGAGAATGACTGCTATGGGAATTCTATTGTTGGTTTGTTTGATTGGTCAGTTGGCTGTCGATTAGTTCTAGTATTAATGAATAATGTTTTTTTTTTGTTTGTTTCTTTGGTTGGTTGGTTGTCCAGTAGTTCTAGTGTTAATGAATGTTGGTTGGTAGGTTGGTTGGTTGGTCAGTTGGCTGTCCAGTATTCTACAGTAGTGTTAATGAATAATGATTTGTTATTTTGTTTGGTTGATTGGTTGCTTTGTTGGTTGGTCAGTTGATTGGTTGTCCGGTATTCTACAGTAGTGTTAATGAATAATGATTTGTTTGTTTGGTTGGTTGGTTGTCCAGTATTCTAGTGTTAATGAATAATGCTTTGTTAGTTTGTTTCTTTCGTTGGTTGGTTGTCCAGTAGTTCTAGCGTTAATGAATATTGATTTG